>JAOQMR010000006.1:17913190-17932375 GCA_027563865.1 Erythroxylum pelleterianum | reverse complement strand
TTTATTTTTATTATTATTTTAAAATTTATGTTAGATTCGATCTTAGTTTAAATTATTAGATCTATTATTAGTTTATTACATATTAATAGACATTATTAATGCATTTTATTTTATACTATATGATTGTACAATACTGTTAAGGAGCTAGATATAACTATGAAAAGAATGAGAATAATATTATTTAGATGTCATATCTTCTACAATCTAAAGAACATAAAATGAAAAAGGGATACTACCAAAATTCCTCTATCATGCTTCAAACCACAGGAAAACAATTTCCTCATCCCAAATATAGATTACATCCTTAGATGCTACATGGTTTCCGTTCATAGCACCATTCCCTACTTTTATCTGATACGAGCTGAGTTGCTTAACCTGGCAGTTCCATGTTTTTGGCACTATTGACAAATGTTGCACTTTTATTGATCCCCTCAAGCAAAAGAATTCGCACTGCTTCTAACCCATGTTGCAATGTTAAGTCCAACTGAAAAGGCAAATCGATAAACATGTTCAAGCATCCACCACCTGTTATCTTATTAGCACGTAAAGATTAAGTCTAGTCTAGTACCTCTTCGCGTTCTTGTCTATTGAAGGGGCGGAGAACAAAACTCGCAGCATCCATTTTTCCAGGAGGCCGCCCTATCCCTACAATGATTTAACAACTATAAGGCTACAATAGATATGGAGGAACCGATGAATTTTAATAACAGCGAAGTTGGAGAAACCCATACTACCTATTCTTAAACGAGGAAAATCCCGGTTCCCTTTGAAGTGATCAATTACACTTCTCATACTGAAAGAAAAACAAAAGAAAACCATCATATAATTGAATCTGTCACTGTCATATTGGAAGTTATTTTATCCATTTGTTGACAAATATATGTATACTTATTCCAAGCACATTTTAACATTATACAGTAAATGTAGATTTTCTCCATCAGATTTTGAAATCAGTAGTCACATTTGTAAAATTGAGACACATAAGATTTAAACTAAAAGTCGAAAATCATGGAGGGGTGCTACTGCATCCGAGTAAGTGGTAGGTATTATCAAAAATTCAAAATCATATTGCATATCACAAAAATGGAGCAATAAGTTTGGAGGTGAACCAGATATGCACACAAAAAAAATCATCCATGCAAAATGATCAGTTATGCATAAAACAGAACAGATTTGCCACCAAACTACTGGTTCTTTTCTGGATGAGAGATGACAGAGATCAAACTCTCATCCATTTTGAGGCCAATTATGGGTCAGGGCTTTTCATACTAACACGAGAATGCCTGAATGAATGATGCGTGATATATCCATCAGGTAGAGTTCCTCAACCAGAAGTAGCATAGTCATTTTGAATAGGAACCTTCAACTTATTTAAGGATGGTGCTGCCATGGCAAGGAAGGAATGAAGAGGGACAAGGAAAAAGGAATAGATACCCATTATGTCCTCCGTGTCCACCTTTGGGCAACAATCGCAACTTGGCAAAAGGTAAATCTAAGTCATCATAAACCTGTAGTTTAAATATGTTAGATCATGCACTGCAAGCAAAGGGCAGGACTAAATGGAGGTATAGTTTTGAATAATATACCATGAGTACTTGCTTCAATGGAATTTTGTAGTATGAAACTATGGGCCCAACCTACATAATGCATCAGAAAATGAATCAGTCACTTCCTAAAATGATGAAAATGTCAAGAAAGGGATAGATCTTGACTACATATACATGTAGAGGTCCTCCAAGACGAGCTCACTTACAGACTCACCACTTGCATTCATAAAAGTTTGTGGTTTGGCCAGCATCACTGGAACATTACCAATAAAACCTGGAAATAGAAACTAACAACATCACCATTATTGATGACCACACTAACATTGAACATGTATCAAATGCATTAATCTCTTTTACATCTTCTCCTCACAGGATATTCTAGTTATAGTCAACTTGTCCGTTTGATTTATTTCCTTTTGTTTGCTCAGGGGCTTCAATTTTGCATGCCAGCAATAAGTATAAAAACAGGGAAAACTATGACATTTGTATTCTCAATAATCAGATCACAATATATGAGCATAAATTTCCTGTCAGCAATTTAAAGCCCATGAAACTACTAGAAGCCAATCTATTTTCACCTATTTCTACAACATTGTACTTGTTCAAGGAAGTCGACATATATTTTACAAACAAATAGGCGAAAGGGTACTGGCAACCAATAATATTGCAAAGTTTTGAGCTTCGGTCACTTTAGGTGCTTAATATTTCATAAATCAATATCTCTAAAGCACTACCTTTTCCAAATAGAGACTTAAAGGAAAGGCTATTGAGGTGTATGCCCTCAGCATCAGCTATGGCATCTACCATCTCAAAACCCACCTGAAAAAAGAAGAGTAAATTCAATAAAATAAAGTGGAGTATGAATAAGCAGTATCAGAGAGGAGTGAAAATGCAGACGTTGTGGCGGGTGCCCTGGTACTTCTTGCCGGGATTACCAAGGCCGACGATGAGCCAGGGCTTTGGTTTAGGCACCGCCGCCTCATTGGGCTGGGACATTGTCGGTGAAGAACTAAAAGAAGAAGAAGAAGAACAAGAAGAGAGAAAGAAAGGGCGAGGTTTAAATGCAGGAATTGAAATTGAAGATGTTAATGTCTGAACCACTACAATTGATGGTTTCATCTTATCCGATCGACTCCTCTGCTTGTGAAAAACTAAAAATCTAAGAAGTATATGCAGCATTGAAATCGGTGGGGTTAGGGTTTACCTTCTCTTTGAAGAAAAACTTAGAACGCCGTTGCCGGGTATCGAACCCGGGTCACCCGCGTGACAGGCGGGAATACTCACCACTATACTACAACGACATTCTTGTGAGCATCTAACCACTAACATAAATTGACCATGTATGAGTACGATTAAGAGTCAGAATCATAGTACGGCTACCTTATTAAAAATTTTATCCCGAACCAAGCACAATTACAAACGAACAAATACTTTAATAAATTAATATATTATTTTACTATATATATTTAACATTTTCGTTAAATTGTATTCTCATTTTTTAGTATTAGTGTATCGTATCGTATCACTAAAAATCCCTAATTAAAAAATAATGAAGATATTTTTTATTTTTGGAACTAGCACTTTTACTTTATATTTTATTATTATTTTCAGATATAAACATTTATAATGTTCTCAAATCAACGTGGGTTTGAAACGTGCTAATACGTACCGTTTCATCATCTGGTTCAAGCAATAGATAAAAACATATAAAACTAGCAATTCCTCTAGTCTAGATTGACGGGGTTTAAAAAAACAAACAGAAAAGAAAGCACCCAACTTGAAGGGATACTTTGGTATACACAACGATTGAACATCTAAAAGGAATAACTTCATTGATTTCATAAGAGAATCTGTCTTAGAGCCAACTCTGCTTTTATATCATTTTACAAAAATCAGAGGTAAGGAAAACAAAAGCATAATATAGTTTATCATATGTACCTTGGCATTAAAACTGGGGAAGATAGAGTTTGATCGTACAATGATCAATTACTAAAAGAAGGGTAACAAACTTATTTTCCAGAAGCGTCACAGTTCTCAAGAAAGAATCATGTACATATTTAGTTTAGCAAGCTCGTAAGTTATGCTTTTCTTCTTACAATTGGCACTCATATTAATAATGTTATTTTGTGCCCGGTATGCGATACTTCGTTGTATTACTTGGATTTAGTAAACAGTAAACACAAGACTTGACCTTTTTCTTTTTCCCCCCATTTTAAATCCTTGTCATATGTACAATGTTCCATTCCTAGTTTCAAAACCTGTGTGCTCCGAATCATATGGCAAAAGACTGATGGGAATTTGATTAAACAGAAAAAAACTAGATCGCGTGAGGGAGATTCATGTTATTATCTCCAACAAAAGTCTCCTCGCCATTGCTGAAAAGAGAAAAATTGAATCATTAAATTACAATAGATTTCAAGGGGATATAAACCTCAAATATGTGATTAACCAAGCCATTACCTTAGGTAGCTCAGAGCTGACATTCGGTAGAGACATGTAAATACCAGGATATGCAACCCAATGGTGTAGAAAAATGCAAAAGTGCGTGCATACCTGCAATTTTTGGGGTCTCGTCTCATCAGACAATTTTGGATGAAAGAGAATTGCAAAGCATAATTATTCATTGCTAAGGACCATAGTTACTAAAAAATTATGCAATAGGCAAAAGGATAAATTGAAGAAAGAAAAGTGTAGAATACAACTTGCTAAAAGCCGTAAACAGGAGCAAAACTAAAGAAGAAATGATGCATAACAAAGAAAGCTCATGAGCTAAACAGGGAACGAAATTGAGATGCCTGATTATGATGAATGTAAGATGCCAAGAAGGCTACTACTTGAGCAAAATAAGAGAGAATCTGGTACTGAAAATTGCAACCTCAAATTTCTAATGAATCTTTTAAAAGTGCAGTGCGGTTTTCTAGGATTAACGAAAAAGAAAGGGAGGGATTCAGGAAGAGGAAATCCAGTCATACTTGTTACCAAGAAGGAACCGCCCACTACTAAGCGTGATTCTATCTCTGATACCCAACTCCTTGTATCTTTGGTCCCTTTCCTGATTAACAACAAAGATGCTATAACTGTAGGCATCAACATGTACAGGTCATGCAATATGAAATAAATTAGTTTGATGTCACCTTAAAAATAATACGTTATTTTCATAGACTTTTTCCAAATGATAGTAGTTCAAAGTGGGGAAGGAGACATTTAGATGGGTATTGTTTATTCAGTGGCATAATATGCACAAACGTTTAGCATGTAATTATCCATATTCTTGAATATTATGCAAGACCATTTTCCTCTGATAAAGATCAGCTTAAAAGAAAGATGTGACAAAACTTTTAAAGAGAAAAATAGGTGAACAATAGACCTGCTAGGTGTTAAAGTTGATAAAATTGGGTGATAGGCAACAAAATTTTGTTTAGTGAAGTGGCACAAAAGCTACCGACCTTTTTTGAAAATGCTGCGAATGGATTTATATCATCTTCATATATCTTCTTGTACTTGGATTCAACATCTGAATTAAAACCACTTTCCAGATCCTCAGTATGCTGAAATTCATCACATAGCACACAAAAGTTTTTAAGAGACCAACAGCAAACAGGAAATAAATCTCAACAACAATTGGAAATCCAATTAAATACCTTCTTTGATCCTCTTGACACTACTTTTTCATGATTGTAATCCTGCACATAACGTATTTTTCCATATAGTTTGACATTGTCAGCCTTTGTTTTCTCCAACTCCACCGTTAGTTGACCTATCCTCTCCTTCAATTGCCTTATCTCCTACAATTTTCAAGGATTTCACTTTTAGTCCACAACTTCAACTTTTGGTCACGTAAAAGATAACAACTGCTATAGTTACAAAAGAATGGCCCCTACCTCTTCCGTTTCTCGCAATCGTGCCCTAAATCGATCTCGTTGATTGCAGATAACCTTGAGCATTGAGCTCTGGTCTTGATCTGAGGAGACATGTTTATGACCTACAGTCTGCATCATAAGCAATCTAACAATGAGCAGGGAAAAAATGTAACATAGAAAAAGAAACGCCGTGGAGTTCTAACTAGTGTTAATGGCTAATAACAAAGAGAAACTAGTGTTGATGACTAATAACAAAGAGAAACAATAGCCAACATTAAAACTAGCATTTGCAATATGACCACATATGATATCAGGCCATTTGATTTAGCATTGTAATGCAAGTAAATATTAATTTACAATAGCATGTGAAAAATTCCAAATGGATAATATCCTAGAAAGCTAATCCCATTGGCCAACATGTTTATCACACTTTTCCCAAAAACAAAAGATATAATCCCATTGGCCAACATGTTTATCAGGCTTGTTCCCAAAAACAAAAAATATGCTTATCAAGCTCTTTTCTCTCAGAAATATACCAGCAAAATCAACCTTAAAATCCAAGTACTTTATTGAAAAGTTTAGGCAAACAACTAGAAGGATTCAGCTATGTCTGGATCAAAATAACTAATAAAAGGACTGTGGCCATAATTTATTAGTAAAACTTTGTCAATTGGAGCATACTTCTGATTCTTGCCTGATTTTACCAAGTTCAACATGCTTCCAGCAATTGAATGGTAGCAAAAGAGAGTTACCTCAAATTGATCTGTACCTCCAGACTCCGAAAGATCCCAGTCATCAAATAGACTGCCTTTTCGATCTTTAGAGTTATAACCCTGCATCAAGAGTTAAAGACTTGCATTTAGAATGTTGTGTTGTTTCGTGTTTTATTTATTTTGACTCTTTTACATGAAGGGGGTAGGATTTTGGGGAATTTTTTTTGTTTGCATGTTGTGCACAGAAAATACAAATAATGAAATATGATGGAAGAGAGTTTAGTAATTATTTCACAGTTCACTTTCCCAGAACTATATATGCGCACAGCAATAAACATGACAAGTGGCATTGATGTGTGACAAACTTGTGGTCACATGTTCAATAACTATTTTTTGAAGGATCGATTACTTATTCAAGCACATGCAACATAGTCATTCAGGGAAAATCATGCTCTGATTTCATAATAAGATGATAAGAATCCCAGGAACAATATAATGCTCAAACATGGTGTTTTGACACTGACTGACCAGGAAGAACTACCATTAACCTGCAAGGATTCCACATAATGTTTAAAGCCTTTCACAATTCATTAATTCCCACCTTTGATATATCATCTTCCAACTTTTGTATCAACTTTTGTTGTTCCATAACCTTTGCATTAAGCTCTGTAATCTTGCCTTCATCCATTTCTAGCAGAGATGCTTTCTCAGAAAGTTTGATCTGAAAGACAGCAGAAAATGAAAACTATCATTGTCATGGGCCTGCACTGCTGCAAGGAAGATACTATAACGATTACTATTATAAGCCTCTCAACCTTTTGGGTGTGGAGGTCGGTGGAATGAAAATATGATGGATTAACAGTTCAAATCTTACGGTTTTAAGAGGAAAAGGAAACAGAAAGCTCTAATATTATTTCAAAAAAGCAACTTGACCAGACCTGGGCACTAGTTCACATGCAAATGCATGTCTGGTTGGAATTTCTAAACAGAGAAGCAACATTCAAAAACTGATTAAGGAAACATTGCATACCTTTAGCTGTGTAAGTTCATGTTCCATTTTCCGATTTTTATCAAGTAGAAGAGACTCCATCTTGGTCAACTCTTCCCCGCTAGTAGCAGCTTCCCAATCTTCAGCTTCAATAGAATTGTAGCCCACTGCCTGTACCACATAAAAAGAAAACCTTCAACAAAAAATGTCAAAAACCCTGACAATTGAGGGCACATGTTAAATGACTGAGCTGTTAAGCTCTATTTCAAATGAAAACTAGAGAAGGGAACACAAATAACCCATCTACGTTTAGTTTCAATTTCTTGCTGGTTTCAACGCTTATATTGTAAAAGACTATCATCAAAATATCCTAAAACGTTATGACTGAAGTTGATCAATGCACATCAGGAAGGTTTGTCCTCTAGTCTGTGCAGCTAGGAATAGTCACAACAAATTGTTCCACCATATTTCTTCAAACCACAACTCTAGCATAATCATGGGTTTTGACCAGTTCTTCGTGTTGTTAAATCCCATAAAGATCAAATTCTAACACCTGAATCCAATTTAAATTCAGCTACTGAAAAGACTAAGAGGAATTATGAGTAAAAGAAAGCTATTTAAAAGAATTCGCGCAGACTTTAAACCTTTTTATGCAGATATGAAACAGCAACTATGAACAGTCAATAGAAAACAGGAAAATCAAATCTCCTGCAACTAAACCCCCTTTTCACTTAATTTCTCTACTTGTTCTATCTGCTGCTCCCAACAAGCAACCAGCATAAACTTAACTGTACCAAGAACTTCATTGAATTTAAACTTATCAATAACATTTAAGAAGGGGAAAATATATATCAACATAAAAACTGGAACGATAAAGTTTTTTCCACATAACAAAATGTTCCTGTTAATTACCAGAGAAGACTAAATGGATGGTACCTGTAAAATTTTTACTTTTTTATGCAAATCGTTGACTAATTTTGAAGTTGGCCTTGCTTGAAGTTCTTTCTGCATCTCCCTGAGAGCAGCTTCCTTAATGGTCAAAAAAAGGGAGAAATTATTAGCAAATATGGATAAACTACATGCAAAACACATCCTATAACAAATTGTATCGAGAATAGGTAATATAAAGCAATTAAAGTTTTTTTTCCCTCTTATGTACTATATCCAAGAACCAAAAGTAAGCATTCTCTTGCGGGAACAAATTTGAAACAGCAAAACTGGCAGGTGTCTGCTACCTATTTAAGTGATTGCCCAAGTGACTTGGAAGTAAATCCTTAGGGTGGATGTCTGTCCCCACTCAGTTTCTTAAGCCAATCTCTGCCTGGAGGTGTATGCACTTAGAGATATTCCACGTTATGTTATTATGAATCCAACACATCTTAAACTCTGCTTATGCCTGGCAAACTATTCTAGAATCAACATTTTATAGCATTATGTACTAATTGGTAAGTAGTCCAATAACTGTTGATCATTAGAACACAAACGAGATAAGATAATATAACCAACCAATAATTACTTATAGAAACTCGATGGCAAAGAGGAAAGCTCCTTTTGTTTGCAAAAGTTTACAACGAATCACATAGCCCAAACGCCAGAATGTAAAAGCATGGAAAATAGTTGTGCAGTATAGACTGAACCATCAACCACACAAATTTTAGGCATGCCAATGCCATACGTACTTCCTATACAATCAAGGGAATGGTATTCCTCATTCATGATTATAAGCTTGCATATAAAGATGAGTAACATAATTACGTACTTCTAACTGAAGAATAACAAAATATCTTACCTTCTCATTCAGTACAGCATTCAACCTTTTGATCTCAACCATATGTTGTTCCCGCTCATTTTTCAAGGTAGACTCAACATTGTGTAGCTCCATATTAAGTTCAGAGATAAGCTTCTCTTTGGCAATCAAGGAATTCTCAAGGATACTATTTGAATCTGTATTGTCACTGAGTGCAAAAACCAACAGCCAAACAGCGTTAGTACATGCTATAATGAAACAGATCAGGAATAAGACCAGAAAGAAACAAATGATGATGTATAGTATCACAAAGAAGCACAGATAGACTAAAATTCAAGTAGGAAAAAAGTATAGGAAAATTTAACAGTCAAAGTCAACGTATCCAGTACACAATAAGAAAAATTAACAGTGAAGTGAATATTTGCAGAGTACATACCTCTTCTTATTCCCAGTGTCCTCATGTGCTGACTGCAACTGTGAGCGTAGGACACCCTACAGGGTCATTAAGTTAGGATCTGGAGCATTAACTGAAATTTGAGATGCCACAAATTAATAACTCCTTTGCTCCAGTGTCTTATTGCCACAATCACACAAAAATGAGAGCAAGATCCATTCCTCTCATAAAATAAAAGACCAGGTCCAGTAGAAACACGTATACTAATGAAACTTGTAGAGGGGGAAAATAAAGCACTGAAACAAAGGAGTTATTAATTTGCACTCCACCACATGTCAAACATACCTTCTCTCTTTCTAGACTAAGAAGTCGTGATTGAGCCCTTTCAACTTCATTTATCAGAAGATTGACTTCTGATTGCTTGGCAGCCCTTTCTTCTTCTGATATTAGTTAAATAAGTATTAGACAGCTGGAAGCAAAATAACATATAGATTTTCCAGTCCCTATGACAGGAACTGAAGATATACCAAAAGCATATGTGACCAGCAACAGCAATAGAAACTAAGAAGTGGAAAATTTTATAAATGTGATACTGACATAATAAAGGAACCACGAGCAAATCACCTGATTGGGCACGTATTTCAAACAATTGGCTTTGTGCAAGTTCATGCAATTTCTGCATATTGGCAACACTTTCTTTAGTTTGGCGCAATTGATCTTGCAGTGATTGCTCTCTGACAAGAAAAGTAGTATATCTCATCACACCAGTGAGAAAGCCATTAGAACATAACAAGGATTTATTGCAGGAGCAGTACTAGGTGAATTGTATAGATTTTTCTTTACAATTGAGAGCAACTATTGGTCCTTCTATGGAAACATAGAATACCAACACAGTAACTCAGAAATATTGAAAAGCCATTAAAACATACAAGGATTTATTGCAGGAGCAGTACTAGGTGAATTGTATAGATTTTCTTTACAATTGAGAGCAACAATTCCTACTTCTATGGAAATATAGAATACCCAACACGACAACTCAGAAATTTACCTATCTTTCAAAACCTCCAGTGTCTTCTGGTTCTCTTCATCCAAAGTGCGTTGTTTCATCTCCACAATTTCTTTCACCTTTTCCTCCGTCTAGAACAAAGATTAAAAAGGAGATCAAGCCAATAGATTTACTTATGCAGAGATTTCGGGAGCATAATATAAGATGGCACAGAAACAGTATTCACAAAGGTTTTTTTATGTTAGAAGTAAACAAATTTCTAATGTAACATAGAAGATTGCCATTACACCAACTGATAACAATTCAAAATTTAGTAATTCTCTTTCATATGTAAATCTGACAGCATTCGATACTTCTAGCTTCCATAATACTTAATATCCTTCATCTTTGTCTTTGTGATTGCAACTCCTGCTTTCCCTCCAATTTAAGGGAGATACTAAAGGCCATTGGTGACAAACACTTTTAGTATCTTATTGAACAAAAGTAGTGATATTGTTCCTCCATTGATCCAACATTTCCATTTTTGGTAAGTAAATCCAATCCTGTTTTCCCTTTTTTGACAAAAAAACCAAAGAAAATGGCACAAAAAGATCTTAGGGGGATATGGCGAAGAAACAAAAAATACCAAAAAGTTCAAATTCACAGTTAATAACATTGATTCAATTGGCATTGACACAAGACTCCCTAATTTCCCTTCTTCTAGGGTCTTGACTATTGCAATAATTTGTTGGGTGTCTACTCGTAATTCTTGTAGTTCCGCTTCTTGGTCTAAAAGGTTCAGCACCTAAAGCTGGAATCAGGAAGCATGCAGTAATTGATATGTCAAGAGTATGCCACTTAGTTCATTTGCAAATCACTCTTTCATAACAACAGAGTAACAGAAACAGAGTAACAGATAAGTAAAAGAATATTTTTATGCAGGAGTCGATAGCAGGGGAGAGGTGAGGAATGAGGTTTAGGCTCCACAATTCATTAAAGATCATATAACCAATATCGCTATGATTCTTGCAGCTTCATTGACCGCTACAAAGCCAGATATTGATCATAACTCCATAATACGGCAATGCAGTAGAAACATTTCAGAACCCAAGATAACAAAGTGCTTGCAACTAATAAAATACTTACTTGTTGCTCTAATTGACGGTTTCGTTCCTCGAGTCTTCTTATTGTTGCCTGCTGATTCTTCAAATGAGTTGCTTCTGCCCTGAATTCCTCCAGCTCAACTTTCATCTTCCTGTTCTCAGATTCCAGTTCAGACAACTTAATATCTTGCTCCTGCAGAGATAAAAGAGTGACTTGTAGATCAACCATGCACGAAGACAATATTTCATCAATGCAGCGCTGAGGAAAAACGAAAAAGTTTAGAATTTACTTAGAATATTTCAACTAAATGAGGTTCCTGGACATATTATCTGATTTCTCATGAAAGGAGGCCACCCACAACAGTCATGCCAAAAGAATAAGGCACATAAAATTTTCTGAAGTTCCCAAAAGGAACAAATCCATACTTACAGCAATAGAAGCAAGAGCTGGATAAGGGTCTGGAGCCTCATAAAGTTTCTGATAGATATTAAGAAATGCATTTTCTCCAAATTTTGCTCTCTTGGTAAGATTATCAACCTCTTCCTGGTAACCCTTGAGTAAGGAATTAAACAGAGTTAACTTCTCCTCGGGAGAAGCTTTCTTGAAATCTGGGCAAAATATTAACAATGTATAAGTACAGAAAGGTTGTCTTAACCATGCAAACAAAAACTACTGACTCAGGAAAAGAGAGAGAGAGAAAGCGAGAAATATGCAACCTATGAAACTCTGTCCAATAATTCATTCCACGTAGATGGAAAATTTGATAAATATGAAGCATTTCAACCATATAGCTTAGTCCCAGCCACAAAGCGAACCAAACAGTAAACCGTAAAGAAAGCTTCCCTTCTCCATGCATGATTATGATGATACTTTTTATTGCTATAGGATTTACCTCTAGTACTTTCTGCCAGCCTCCGTCGATTTTTCTGGCTGTTTTCCTGACTTTCACCAATCCTTATCCCTTGTTCATCTAACACACTCTTCTCCTCCTCCAAATGAAAATCTGTCAGAAAAGGGAAAGAAAATTTGAAAGATAACTTTGATTAAATTATTTGTCAAGAATATACAACATGAGAATATGTATATGTACACATTTATGCTGATCGATTATATGAAATTTCAAATATATTCTTGCATGCATATTCACATATCTATATATTAGAAAGGGAGAGTAATTGATCACAAATTCCTAGACGATATAGAGAAAGAAAAATGAAAAAGAAATTGCCTCCACTGTAACTGTGCATAGTATTTTCAAAACCATCTTTCCATATCAATGCTATGGCAGACCAGAAGCACTAAAATAGAAAAAGAAATCAATAAACAAAAGGGGTGCCAATAAGATTGATCTCCGTCAAGTACAAAGTGAAATTATACAGAATCCTAGCACATGCACCACAGTCTCATCTGATCATCCTTAAAAAAGCTAGAATTCCAGCAGAACATACTCACTTTACAATGCCTTAGGCAGTTTCAATGAATTAATTGAGATAACCATAACAAATCCAAATCATGGCGAAGACAGTTTAAAGAGCTTCCTCCTGTAACCCTTGTAGCTTCGCTTGAAAAAATACAAGCTGCTCAGCGTTTAAATTCTCCAAATGGCGACACTTGATACAAATCATTTTGGAGATACGTAGACCGAAATCATTCCTCAAAAGAATACATCAATGAAAAGTCAATGCTTACTGCGAACCGAGACATTAACGGACAATAAAATCTGATTACTACACCGAGTAGCAATGGTTATTCATAAATTCGTCTAACCTAAGGAATGAGAGTCCATAAACAAGCTACTTCGAGGTTCAAATTACACTCTAAAAAGCCAAATAGGTACAAAAGGGAAGGTTAAAATGCACTTATTTTCCAGCAGAAAGCACAACCAAACTGATCTATTGGAACAATTGTCGTAAACGCATCCACTTCAACTAAAATGAATTCTAAATTGGACGAGAACTTGCGTACCTTTCCAGAAATTGGAGACGAGATGAAGATGAGAGGAGGTGAGGCTCGATTTGTCCCTCTCGGATCCTCCTTGCGGAGCCTCCATTTGCCGTCTAATGATTTGGATCTTTGTTTCTGAGATTGCGTTTAATGTGCTTTCGTTACGACTAAGGTAGAGCATAGATTAGCGAAGCATGCATTAGGATGTAAGACGTGCCTTGCCTACTTATGGCGGTTTCAGTTTGGTTTTTCGGTTAGGGATTTTAATTTTTGTTTTTTATTTTTAATTGAAAAAGTAAAAACCTGTTTCGAATAAAAAATTAAAATAAAAACCTATTTAGTTGAAATTTGTAATAAAAACTGAAAATAAAAACATATTTAGTTTTATCCTCTTATTTTTATTTTTATAATTATACTTGTGTATTAATAATTTTTAATAAAATATATAATGTTTTAAAATTAATTAATTCTCATTATAATATTATCTATATATAAGAATATTTTTATTTACATATACAACAACATATTCCACTCCTTGAATCATTATAAGATAGTTTGATCTACATATAAAACAACATAAAGATTAAAGAATCCTTGTGAACGAATATCAAGGTGGAACCATCAACCAGACTCAAGAATATTTTCCTTTATTATAAACTGAAATTATAAGTCTCATAAAAAGATTTTATGAAATAATTAGAATTACAAATAGTTTTCCAGTAATTTAAAAGTTTAGAAAAACTTTATGAAAAGAGTTAAACTAAAAAGTTTAAATTTATCTTATAAATTTGCATTAATTTAAATTTGATATATTAATTTAAGTTGTGATTGAATGTTAAATAAAGTTTTATATGAATTTTATATTTTTATGAAATATTTAATATAAATTAATTTTATTAGACCCTTGTAATTTGTTTTTCTTTTTATTTTAATTATTTCGTTTTATAATTATTATATAGTGTTGCTTGATTATTATATAAGTTCTTTCTTTATATTTTATTAATTTTTTTGAAAGTTAAGGAAATATTGTATTACCTTAGCAAAAGCTACTACAAAAATCCCTACAGAGAAACATATTATCTACAACAAAATTAAGCTGACAAATTAACAACTTAACTACAATAGGTAGCATCACAACGACCAATTCACTTTAAGTTCTTGGCTAACTGAACTTTGTTTGTCATTAGAGATAATGGCTGCTCGGACCCAATTTACAATTTGCTCCGCAAGTTGCTGATTACTTACTGCCAAGCCCTTATAGATTCTCCTATTTTGTTCTCTCCATATTGAGTAAATGGCAGTATGGAAAACATTTTTAATAATCATACCATTCCTCTGACCATGCTTCGTACACCTTCTAATTAGATTCAAAGTCTTCATCCACTCAAAAGTTTATCTAGGCAGTTGTAGCTTCACCAAAAGTCTACTCCAAATTGTTGTAGTATAGGTACATTAAAAAAAGAGATGGTTTCTACTCTCATTCAACTGTTTGCAAAGGATGCAAATGGGTTCAAAACTCCCAAACTATCTGTCTTTTGTTTTTAATCAATTCTTTAGCACTAACCAAGTGAAGGCAATAGCTTGTGGTTTAAAACTTATTTCTAAGTGATATTAGCCTAATGAACCTCTTCCAGATTATGAATCAGTAGCTTGTGACATGATTTGTTGTTGAAAACTCCACTGGAATGGGGAGTCCATATGATGTTGTCCTTCCACTGTCTTACAGAAATGTTAGGTAGATAATCTGCCATTAAATGAAAGCCTTTAAAGTTTAAAGTTACCAACCCATTCACCGTTATGAAGAAGCATAGATACTCTAGCATCAGTAGGGACTCGGTTTCTGATACTAAAAAGCTTAATTCGTTGAATAAGAGGACTATAGTTGGTCCAATTATCATACCATAGCTAAATATCCTCACCACCACCCAACCTATGTTTGATATAAGGATAAATCATGTCACACAAGCGAAGCATATGATTAAAGATCCATGAGAAGTCCCTGGATTGTTGGAGTTGCTAGAAATTCTGATTTGGAAGATGGTTTTCATTAACCCATTTAATCCACATGGCTTTTTTGTTAGCGAATAATTACCAAATCCTCTTAAAGAGCATTGCTTTATGCATCTGAGCAATGAGAATGATCCTAAGACCTCCTAGCTTCTTAGGGATAATGATATCACACCATTTCACCTTATTCTGCTTACCATTCTTAGTTTTACTAGATCACAAAAAAGCTTTTAAGATC
Source organism: Erythroxylum pelleterianum (assembly GCA_027563865.1). NCBI lineage: Eukaryota > Viridiplantae > Streptophyta > Magnoliopsida > Malpighiales > Erythroxylaceae > Erythroxylum > Erythroxylum pelleterianum. The sequence goes on along the minus strand of JAOQMR010000006.1, from coordinate 17,916,848 downwards.
CTGTTCATTTCTATGATCTTTTTAAAAAACTAACTGAGATTAGACCGTGATTACCCTCCTCACTACTTTGTCGGGCCGGAGTGTGAGAGCGTCTAGGGTGAGCGATTCCACCTTTTGAGATCAAGGTGTGGACCAGTGAAGATGCATACTATTCAACACAGAGATGATTAAAGTCAATCGAGCGGCTATAGTTAAGGACTAGTTTTGCCATGCATGAATTTTGACTTTCAACTTTTCAATCAAAGGAAGGAAGTTAGATAATTTAGGCTTACAATTTGATAGTAGGACTCCTAAATATTTGAAAGGTATAGACTGCAAAGTGAACCCAACCGTCCAGTTATACTGTTCAGGATCTCTAACTTTCGATGAAACAAATAATTTTAAAAACAATCTTTTATTAAAAATTAATAAATTTAATATTACATTTTTAAGTAAAAATAAATAAAATAGATAGATATGATAACACCATTGTTTTAAAACTAGAAATACAAACCCAAATTAAAGAGAATTTCTTTTTAATACATTTTGGATTAAATAAAAACTTGAAAAAAATGAAACAAGGCTTATTGTTAACATTTAAAGTTGCACCAAAATTCTATTTTTATTTTTTAGTTGTGATTTTAGTATTTTATTAGATTTTTAACAAAACCAAAAACAATTAAATCGAGTTATTTTAATTTTCTTAAATTTATGTCTTTTTAAATATTTTAAAATTTAAATATAATTTATTAATTTAAAAATAAAATTAACAACAGACAAATGGCTTTTCTTTTTATTTCACGATCATAGAGTGCAGTTCAGCCACTGAAACGTAATCCAGACCATCCTCCCTGGAAATCCTCTTCGTCCCCATTCTTCCTATGGACTGCTGCTCCGGCGGTGGTTCGTTTCGGCTCTTCCCTGCCGCCATCACCGTCAAGCCTTCTTCTCTAAATCGCCGGCCATCCCTTGTCTTGTTATCCAACTCTTCCTGTTCTAAGACCAGTGCAAACGCTACTGTCTTCTCCTTCACCTACAATTCAGCATCGTCATTATCGTCTGACTTCTACAATCGACGATGCTACAATTCTTCCCAAATTGTCCGCCATTGGGTCGATGCTTATCAACCCCTCGCTTCCCATGGTATATCACATTTACTACTTACTTCAACTTGCCTTATTAAGTACTGCTGATAATTGGTACATGTGTATGTCATTGCAATTCTTACTGATGTAACCTGATAGACTTCTATTGCTTTACAGTTATGATCCCCTTTTTGGGCTTGTTTGCAAATGATGTGTCTTGAACTCTTCATCTAACTTTGAATTATCTTCTTGGTATTTACTAGAGAGATTTAAGGTTGTTTCCTATAATATACTTGGGGACAGAAACGCTTTGAAGCACCGGGATTTGTACCAAAATGTGCCTTCGTCTTACCTAAAATGGTGCTATCGCAAAAGGATCATTTGTGATGAGATAATTGGATGGGACCCTGATATAATATGTTTGCAAGTGAGCCTTCATTCCAAGCTTTGGTTTCATTTTCGTTTCCCATCTTATTTCTGAAGTATTAGTTGATAATTTTGCTTGAATGTTGTTATGATAGGAGGTAGATAGGTACTTCGATTTGTTCAATGTCTTCAAGAAAGCAGGCTATGGTGGTTGTTACAAGGTTGTCATTCTTTTGAAGTTATTTTCATAGAATATCTAATAAATTATTTGTAATAGCAGCGGCGAACTGGAGACAATGTTGATGGGTGTGCTATGTTGTGGAAATCTGATATGTAAGGCAAATAATGATTCCCATGATATTGTCATTCGTAGATAATTGGTCTCTGTTGATTCATTCTTTTGAAATTAACTTATTTGTTTGTATTTTTATTGTTCTCTATATAAAATAATTTTCTATCATGCTAGGTTTCGGTTGCTAGATAGAGAAAACATTGAATTTAAGAGACATGGTCTCCGAGATAATGTTGCGCAACTTTCCATTTTTGAGGTATTGACTTTGAAAACATGTATATTATGTCTATTTGGAATTTTTTTATCTGTTTGTTGTTTTTATGGTAGTTATAACTTGGGGGTTGTACTCTGAATTATAAACAGGGTTTCAATATTTCTGGCCTTCAAAATTTTAGCTGAAACATTTGGATAAGCCCCTAGAGCTTATCCTGGTCTGTGATTGAGTAGTTGCTATCATGAATTTGAACTAGGTTGCGATAATTTTAATTGAAACATTTGTTCTAGAGCTTTACCTTAGTCCATGATTGAATAGTTTTTATATTAAATTCTCAATTGAAGTAACCAAATGTTGTGTTACTTTTCTTCTAGTTCACTAGCTTTTTACACGTGGAAAATCCCTAGAAATTAGATAACTAAAGATGTTGAAGTCAGTTAAGCCCTAGTGTAGATAAAGAATTGGTTATTTAGTTGAATGCCAAGACTAAACCTCTCATGGTTTCATCCAGATATTGATAGGTTCTAATGTAACTCATAGATATGCATGTAGTTTATCAGTCATTTGATCACAAATTGCCAATGAAACCTCTATTTATTAGTTGAAAATTAAGCTATTAATTGTCTCAAATCATTGCTTTCTTACTTTTCCTTATTTCTAATTGCATTGCGTTGAATTATAAGTTTGTCTTTTGTTCCTCTTTCTCTTTCAATCCTATCATGTGTTAGCCATCTACGTACTATGTTTTGACTTAGTGTATGTCCCTTTTATGTCTAACAAATTCCATACAGGCAGATCTGCAATGGTGAATCAAAAAGACTTTTGGTTGGTAACATTCATGTGCTTTACAATCCAAGTCGAGGAGATATTAAGTTGGGTCAAGTAAGTATCCATTGCATTGATATTGGCCATCTACATGATCACTTATATGATAAATACACTATTTAAATGGATAACTTAGTTGTCGATATGAGTTGGGCATATAGTTTAAATGCAACTTTCCTTGGTCTTTCTTCTATTGTTTGTCTGCACTCTTTTCCTTCCTTTTGCTTTTTTCTTCACCAAATGTAAATAGAAAGTTCAAATTACTAATACTAATGAAAATTAGATAAAAATAGAAAATAGGTTGATGGTAGCGCATTTGGTTTGTGTATTTATAGGGAAAAACTTTGCAGTTTGCAGTTGAGGTGTTGAACATCTGTTTTATCTTCTTATTTTAATATAAAGTTGTATCTTCGTACTTGAATGATGTAGAACAAATAGAAAAAGTATTAACCAGTAGCAAAAAATCACAAATTAGGAAATATGACACATATTAGGCTACTGGAATATCAAGTTTCAAGTCTGGAATTTGAGGTTGATATAGCTAGAATTTAGAATTTTTGTTGCTGGAACTTTAATGAGGAACACAAATAATGAAGGATAGGAAACTAGGAATTACTCATAGGATCTGAGAATCACTTTTAGAAGAAAGAATCACACTTTCTCCTTGAAAATTTAAATTTATAGAAAAAGATTCAGCATATGTTGTTATTGAAGGGCAAACTACACATATTTATAAAGTTCTTAGAACTTTTTTATAAAAAAAAAAGGTTCTTACAACCCATAACAGCCTGTTTGGTTCAAGGAATGGAATAAATAAGGAATAGAATAGTTATTCTTAGGAATAGAAAAGATGAGGAATAGATAGAATGGGTATTATTTTGTTTAGTTCAAGGAATG
>JAOQMR010000006.1:17899020-17913090 GCA_027563865.1 Erythroxylum pelleterianum | reverse complement strand
ATAGAATAGTTATTCTTAGGAATAGAAAAGATGAGGAATAGATAGAATGGGTATTATTTTGTTTAGTTCAAGGAATGAAATATATAAAGAATTTCTATGCCAATATTTAGTTTGAAAATATAAATTTAGAATGACAAAGGAATAACTAACAAAAAGACCAAAATATTATTATTATTATTATTGTTGTTGTTGTTATTAATTTTACAAAGGAATAACTAACAAAAAGATCAAAATATTATTATTATTATTATTATTATTATTATTATTATTATTATTAATTTTATTTTTATTTTTATTAATTATTATTTTATTAATTTTCTTCTTCTTCTTCTTCTATTATTATTATTATTATACAAAACTAATTTTCTTATTATTATTTTTATTATCATTATTGTACAAAATTAATTTTCTTCTTATTATTAGTATTATTAAATTCTTTATTATTATTATTATTGTTATTATTTTATTTTTATTATTCTTATTATTATTAATTATTATTATAAAGTTTCTACTTATTATTATTCTTATTATTATTAATTTTATCAATTAATTTTATTCTTATTTTTATTATTAATTTTCTTCTTCTTCTATTTTATTATTAATACGTCGAAGGATAAAGTTGTCTTGGATAAGAATAGGTTTTCTTGGAATAGATAAATATAGGTAGGGATTGGTATTAACTATTCCTCAAACTTACATAATACATATTCTTGATGATTAGTTATTCTGTGTTTGTTTCTAACTAAACATAGGTTTAAGAAACGGAATAGGAATATGCTAGGAATAGACTAGCTATTCCGTTCAACCAAATAGGCTTCTAGTAGGAAAGGGTTCCTAACAAATTTAAATTTTGTTTTAATAAAAATTTGTTGGTAAAATTAGAAAAACTGATATCTAGTAGGTAATGATTTCAATAAAATAGGAAGATCTTATCTTAGATTCAGGATAAGTTAAATCAACACCTAAGTAGTTAAGGTGTTGCAGATTAGTGGAGATAAGTAGTTAGGATACTGATTCTATACATCAGCACCTATGTAGTTGGGTGCTGCAGATTAGTAGAGATAGGTAGTTGGAGTACTGATTCTATATTGGCTGTCCTTTTTTCTATTTAAGATGCATCAGTCAAAGACTTTTGGATTTCCTAGGCGTTCAAAAAACTCAATAGTTACTGCATGGTTAATCAATTCTATGCAACCAGCTATTGGGAAGCCCTTCATGTTCATGCCAACAGCTCGTGATGTTTGGGAAGCAGGTAGGGAAACGTATTCAGATCTGGAGAACCGCTCAAAATTATTTGAATTAAATACCAGAATGTGGAAAATGTAGCAAGGTGAGTGGAATGTAACAACTTATTATAATAACATGGTGTTTGTATGATGGGAATTAGATTCGTTTGAGAAAGTTGGGTAAATCCAAGTGACAGTGCTCGAAACAAGAAGAAAGTTGAAAGAGGACGCATATTTGTCTTCGTGGTTGGATTAAATGGAGACCTGGATGAAGTTAGAGGTTGTATTTTATGGAGAAACCCTCGATCGACCATAAGAGAAGTCTTCTCAGAGGTACGGAGAGAAGAAGCGAGAAGACAAGTGATGTTGAAGAATACTGGTGAAACCAGAGTTACGAATGAAGGTTCAACTCTTAACTCGAGGAGCTGACTGCAAAGGAGATAAATGTTGTGGAAAATAGAAGCCTTGTTGTACCATTGTCAAAAACCGTGGCATACCAGGGAAACTTGCTAGGAGTTGAACGGAAAATCAGCTAATTGAAATAAAAACAGGCAATGACAACAAGACAGGGGGAGAAGTCAGATCTTTCCAAGTGAGCAATTCTGATTTAGGGAAACAATCATCTTCAGAATCTCTTCCTTTCACTAAGAAACAAACAGAACATCTACACCAAATGTTTAAATTTCAAAATAATCTTAATCCATCATTTTCTCTTATTCATTCAGGTAGTACTTTCCCTATGTCTTTGTCCTGTACCAACACTAATGTTCCTTGGTTATTAGATTCGGGTGCCATATATCACATGACTAGTATTCTGTACCTTTTTTTGTTCATATACTCCATGTGCAGGAAATCAAAATGTCAAAATTGCTGATGGTTCCTTTGCTTCGGTTGCTAGAAAAAGAACAGTGTCTATCAGTCCTTCCTTAAATCTCAAAGATGTCCTTCATGTCTCTAACCTATCATATAACCTCTTGTCTGTGAGGAAGCTTACTCTTGATCATAATTGTCGACTAATTTTCTGGTCTTCTCATTGTGGATTTTAGGATTTAACCTCCAGGAAAATGTTGAACAAAATAGTGGTCTCTATGCTTTTCACAAAGGACGGACCTTTAGAAGGCAAGACCAATAAATTTGTGTCAATTCTATTTCAGTTTCTAGTAATAATGAAGTTATGTTATGGCATTGCCGACTAGGCTATCCACGTTTTCACTATTTAAAGCATTTGTTTCCGAAGTTATTCATAAATAAAAATCCTTCAATATTTTATTGTGAGTCGTGTGAATTAGCAAAACATTATCGTGCAGTTTTTCCACCATAACCTTCAGAACTTCACAACCATTTACTGTGATCCATAGTGATGTTTGAGGGCCTTATAGAGTTTCTACATTTTTTGAGAAACATTGGTTTATTACATTTATTGATGATCATACTAAGGTCACTTGGGTCTTTCTCTTAAAAGAAAAATCTGACATTGAAAAAGTCTTCAAAATTTTTATGGCATGATTCAAACACAATTTCAAAGTAAGATTAAAATATTTCGAAGTGATAATAGGAAAGAATTCTTTAACAATATGTTGGAAAAAAAATTTTGCTAAGAAAGGAATAGTTCATCCGAGCTCATTTATTCATACATTACAACAAAATGGGGTGGTTGAGAGAAAAAACAAACACCTTCTTGAAATAGTTGGAGCTTTGAACCTTCAAACTAAGGCTCCTAAATATCTTGGGGGAAGCAGTTCTAACAACCACCTACTTGATAAATTGATTACCTACTTAAATCTTTAACCACAAAACACTTTTGGTTTTTACTAAATATTTTCCAACTACTAGACCCATTATAGACATTCCCTTGAAAATTTTTGGTAGTTTGACCTTTGTTCATAATCATGATGCCAAGCTTTCAAAACTAGATCCTAGAACACATAAATGCATATTTGTAGGTTATCCAACTAATCAAAGGGGGTACAAATGTTTTAATCCAATTTCAAAAAGGAAGTTTGTTTGATTTTACTTTCTTTGTAGGTACTTCATACTATAATAACTACCATCATTAGGGGGATCAAAATATAAGTGAAAGATAAGTTCTTAGATGGTTCAGATCTCAGCTTTGAGTTTGTTCAGAGTGACACCTCTCATGATCATTCAGAAAAAGACAACACAAAATTATTGGAAGCAAATGAAGTAAATATTGACAATGTTGTATGAGTTAACAAACAACCTGTGACAATGCCATCACAAAATGATAATATTGGAAACATGGAGGATATATGAGAAACGGTACAGAGGTCTTGTATATTCAAAGGAACACCTAGCACAAAAATGGAATGCCACCATTCCGCAACATCTTCACGACTCTAACCAGAGGTTAAATCAAGAAAATCATGATGTTTCCACAAATGTTCATGTTCTTGAAAGTATTCCTGTAAGTGATTCTAAGCTAAACTCTTTTTCTCAAATTGATCTCCCTATAGCTCTTAGGAAAGGTATTAGATCTCGTACACAACATCCTCTCTCCAACTTTGTGTCCTACAAAAATATTTCACCCATGTATTATACCTTTATTTCACAAGCATCTAGTATTCCTATTCCTAACAGTATTTAGGAGGTTCTAAAAGTTCTTAAGTGGAAAGAAGCTGTTCTTGAAGAGATTAAACCCTTGGAAAAGAATGCAACCTGGGAAGAAGTCAATCTACCAGATGGAAAAAAGGTCTTTGGATGTAAATGGGTATTTATTTTATAATTCAATTCTGATGGATCCTCAGAGAGGTGCAAGGCTCAGCTAGTTGCTAAAGGCTTTATCCACACATATGATAGATTATTCTGATACTTTTTCACCAGTTGCAAAGTTAAACATGATTCATGTCCTCCTTTCAATTGATGTTAATATTGACTGGGCTCTGAATCAATTAGATGTAAAGAATACTTTCTTGAATGGAGATCTAGATTAAGGATGACAATTGACTCCCAACCAGGAAGTCAACGAGCTAGGCTGGGTTGATCGTGCCTTGGATAAAAATCAGCTCTCTATAAGCAAAAGGACATCATTTTGTTGAAAACGTCATTTCTACATTTTTAATTTAGAAAAATAGTTCGTGTCGGTCCATCCCATTGCCATCTCTAATTTAGATGAAGAAGTATACATGGAGCCTGTCCCTAGATTCTCTGAAAAGTTTGGAACTAAGGTATGCAAATTAAAAAAAATCTTGTATGGTCTTAAGTAGTCTCCCTGGGCCTAGTTTGTACAGACAACAATGGGCAAAGGTGCAGCTCGACCTGAATTTTATTTTTTAAAAAAAGAAAACAAAATCGTTTTATGATAAAATGACATCGTTTTGTGTTACCTAGCCCAGACGGCCCAAGCCCAGCTTGAGACCCAATTGAGCCTAGAAAATCAGGCCAAGCCTAGGCCCTTTGCCACCCCTACTGGTTCGTAAGATTCGCAATGTTTGTTAAGGGTCAAGGTTATTGTCAAGGGCAATCTAATCACACTTTATTCCCTAAAAGGTCCATCAAAGACAAAATTTTAGTTTTGATTGTCCACATAGGTGATATATTTTAACTGGCATGATATAGAAAAAAATGAGGAAACTTAAGCTAAGTCTAGCCAAAGAGTTTGAAATTAAGGACTTAGGCCAGCTAAGATATTTTCTTAGAATGGAAGTAGCAAGATCACAAAAGGAAATTGTGGTCTCAAAACAAAAGTATATTTTAGATCTCTTAAAGGAGACTAGAATGAGTGGATGGAAGCCTTCAGATACTCCAGTAGAGTTTAATGTCAAACTTGGAGATGTTAAAGATGGAATCCCAATAGATAAATGAAGGTACCAGAGATTTGTTGGGCGACTGATCTACTTGTCTCATACACAACCTAATATTGCCTTTGCTATAAGTATGGTTAGTTAGTTTATGTATTCCCCATACGAGGAGCATCTAGAAGCTGTGTATAGGATCCTTCGATATTTAAAGGGCACTCCAAGAAAGGGCCCTTTTTTTTTTTAAATGAAAGTAGAGGAGTGTAGGTTTATACTAATGTAGACTGGATAGGATCAATTATTGATAGAATATCGACTTCTAGATATTGTAAATTCCTTTGGGGAAAATTAGTCACATGGAGATGTAAGAAATAGAGTGTAATTGCTAAAAGCAGCACTGATGCAGAATTTAGATCAATGGTTCAAGGTGTATGTGAGGTTCTATGGCCACAAAGAGTTCTAGAAGATCTTCAAAGTCCAGTGAGCATTCCTATGAGATTGTATTGTGATAATAAGACAGCCATAAGTATTTCCTATAACCTAGTCCTTCATGATAGAACAAATCACGTTGAAATTGATAAGCACTTCATTAAGGAAAAAATTAAAGCAGGAATAATCTCCATTCACTCCAACCACACAACAAGTTGTAGACATATTTACTAAAGGATTGTTAAGACAACCATTCAAACTTCAAGTTAGCAAGTTGGGCATGATAGACATTTTTGCAGTAACTTGAGAGGGAGTGTTGATAAATTAGGAAAACTGATATCTAGTAGATAATGACTCTAAAAAATTGGAAAATCTTATCCTAAATTTAGGATACGATAAATCACCACCTAAGTAGTTAGGGTGCTGCAGATTAGTGGAGATAAGTAGTTAGGATACTGATTCTATAAATCAGCACCTAAGTAGTTAGGGCGTTGTATATTAGTAGAGATAAGTAGTTATGATACTAATTCTATACTGACTCTATTTTTTTCTATTTAAGATGCATCGACCAAAGAATAAAAGTACAAAGTAGTTAGGGTGCTGCAGATTAGTGGAGATAAGTAGTTAGGATACTGATTCTATAAATCAACACCTAAGTAGTTAGGGCACTGTAGATTAGTAGAGATAAGTAGTTATGATACTAATTCTATACTAACTGTATTTTTTCTATTTAAGATGCATCGGCCAAAGAATAAAAGTACAAAACTTTAGTTTTGGTTTTCCTATTCAATTATGTCAACAAAATTCCGTAAGTTTAAGCCCTAAACAAATAGGATACATATCCAAAACTAGAATAATATGTTTATCTTACTACTACTTCCTATCTAATAAGGAGTCATAATACAATTACCTTATTATCTTGTTGTCAACTCGATTCTCATTCTCCATCCCACCAAAGTAAGACTTGGGGTTGACTAATTCTGTCCCTTTTATATCTTCTATAGACTTTAAGCTCTTTTGCATCATCGAGTGTCTCAATATTGATTTATTTCTTAACATTGATTTATTGACTTGCAGATTCGATTTCTCTTGTCAAGGGCACAGATCCTTTCAAAGAAGTGGGGTAACATTCCTGTTGTTCTGACTGGTGATTTCAATAGCACACCTCAGGTATCATATCTAATATTTTTTTTCTTTCTTAATTAAATTCTTTTCATTTTAGTTTGATTGGAGGACTTCTTGGAATGGCATGATCTGATATCTCTGCTACTTGTTGACAGAGTGCAATATATAACTTCCTGTCTTCATCTGAGGTAAAGAGCATTTTCATTGTTTTTACATTGTTAATCTTTCTTTTACATTGTGGAATTATAGATAGATGACATTTTAAGATAGGCTTGTCATAGAAAAATTAGTTATGTTATGTTCCGGGCTAAGGCTCAACCTCTCCTGTTTGCAGTTAAATGTCCTGCTATATGAAAAAAAGGAGTTGTCTGGACAGAGAAATTGTCGACCTGCTCAAGTTTTTGATGTCAACAAAGAAACAAATAATCCGTTATCTATGGTTGATAGGTAGTTTCTTCATCCATTTTACTTATTAAGTTTTATTTTTTGTTCTTAACAAAAGGATTCTTTTGTTTGTTCTCTTTCAGAGACAATCTATATTCACGAGATTGAAGGAATTTGGTTCCATACCTTGTTTAAATTGATACATTTTTTTTTGTTTTACCAAGTTTTTTAGTACAATTTAGCTACATTTATTTCATTTTTGCGGAGTACATTTTATCTCTCCCCCTCAGTCACTTAATTCTCTCACATCCTTTTTAACTTTATGTAGTCTGTTGAGATACCAAACATCTGTAAATAGATTATACTAAGATATAGATAGGCTGTAAATAGATAAGATATAATAAGTTTGAAATCCCTTAAATTAAGGGATTACATTAGATAGCTTTAGATAATTTGGGATTACATTAGATAGCTTTAGATAATTTTCCAGGTTAAATTCCTACTTGTAATGTCCTATATATGGCTATGTTCTTCCTATTCAATATATGAGAATATATGAAAATTCTTTCACATATGGTATCAGAGCCACAAGGCTTCTTTTCCTTTGAGCAGCCTTCATTGCTGCACTATCAAAATTCGAAACCCTATTATTTTGGTTCTTCTCTTGTGTGTTCCAGCCTTCATCGCTGCATTCCTCCTTACCTCTCTTGTGTGATTCTCATTAGGGTAGCCTTAATTGCTGCAGTATTTTCTTCTTCACTGCAGTACCTTCTTCTTAATCATGTCAACCTCCCAAACCATGTACGGGTCAGCTTCTGGTAGAGAAAACCAGGGGAAGGAGAATAAGGACAACCTTTGGTGCACCCACTGCAAGAAACCGAGGCACACAAAGGAAACATGTTGGAAAATACACGATAAACCACCAAGTCGAGAATGGGGAAGCCGTGGGGGACAGCAGAGGTCCCAAGCACATATGGTAGATAAGCCCAAAGTTGAGGAAAATTCAGGAACAAGAGAATTAAACAGTGAAGAAATTGAGAAGCTGAGAAGCTTGTTGGGGACTATTGAAAAACCTTCTAAGACTTGTTCTTTGGCTCTTTAAGGTAAACCTTTACTCCCTATTTGCATGAATGCCTCGGAAAATCTTCATACCAATTCTTGGATGATATACTCGGGTGCCACAGACCATATGACACCCACATCTCAACTTTTTCATGCTTATACGCCATGCTCAAGTAACAAAAAGATTGTAGTGGCTAATGGCTCTCTAGTTACTATTGCAGGTTTCAGAGATATACACATCACACTTACCCTTATTCTGAAAAGGGTTCTCCATATTCCAACACTGTCGGCTAGCCTACTTTCTATTCAAAAGCTTACCAATGATCTTAAATGTTATGCTACTTTCTTTCCTTCTCACTGTGTTTTTCAGGATTAGGTTTCGGGGAGGAAGATTGGACTTGCTAAGGAAAGGGGTGGCCTCTGCCTACTTGAATTTCCTCAAAGAGTTAGGAGCAACCTATCTTTGTCATTTCTCAGTTCCTCAAATAAAGATACCATTTGGCTGTATTATCTACGCCTAGGTCATCCAACTTTTAAAGTTTTAAAGGGCCATGTTTCCTCATTCGTTTCAAGGATTAGATATTTCTGAATTTCATTGTGATGTTTGTGAACTTGCAAAACATACTTGAGTATCTTTTCCTATTAGCAGTAAAAGAAGCTCTCATCCTTTTCATTTGATTCATAGTGACATATGGGGTCCCTCTACTATACCTAATGATTCTGGGGCTCGTTGGTTTGTATCCTTAATTGATGATTGCACTCGGATAACATGGTTGTTTCTTCTTAAACAAAAATCTGATGTTAGCCTTGTTATACGTAGTTTTCACTTTATGATTCAAAACCAATTTGGGATTAAAATATAAAGCTTTAGGACAGACAATGCCAGAGACTACTTCAACCAGACTTTGTCACCTTTCTTTCAATCACAGGGCATTATCCATGATTCATCATGTGTTAACACACCTTAACAAAACGAGGTAGCAGAAAGGAAAAATGGGCACTTACTCAACACCACTCGAGCCTTACTCTTTCAAAGGAATGTCCCTAAATCCTATTGAGAGGCAGTTCTTACAGCCACATGGTAAATAGACTTTCATCATGTGTGTTAGACAACAAAAGTCCCATGGAAATTCTTAAAAGCTTCTACCCACACTTCAGAACCTCAAATGGCCTCACACCTAGGGTATTTGAATGCACCGTCTTTGTTCATATTCATAACCAACATAGAGACAAACTAGACCCCCGAGCCATCAAATGTGTCTTCCTCGGTTACTCACCTACTTAAAAGGGATACAAGTATTACAATCCGTCATCTAGGAAATTTTATATCTCTACAGACGTCACCTTCACAGAAAATACACCTTTTTTCTTCAAGTCCTGTCTTCAGGGGGAGATTTCAATGATGGAAGATAGCACATATAAGTCCTTCAAACCACTTAAAACCCTTGACGTTCCTCCTGCTTCAACTCGTATTATTGAAACAACTGAGCCCTCTGAACCAATTACATTTGAGTCCCCCAATTCTACTACTGAACCTGTGTCATCACATGTCCCAATTAGCGTTACTCAGGTGTATTCAAGGAAAAAGGTTGTTCCAGAACTGACACAGGTCCAAGAATCCAACTCAGACTTTGGAAATGAAATCATGGTAAGATCTGACTCACCTTTACACACAATTTTTTGAACTTATTGCTGTTGGGAAAGGAACTAGAGAATGCACTAAACGACCACTTTATCCTCCATCTCACTATTTTCTCTTAAGTGCTTGTCACCAACCTACCAAAACTTCATTGTGAGTTTAAATACCATTACTATCCCTAACACCGTTTCTGAGGCATTGCCAAAATTGGAATGGAGGGATGCTATGAGGGAGGAGATGAATGCATTGGAAAAGAATAGAACATGGGAGATTGTTAATAAACCAAAAAGGTAAAACATTGTTGACTTTAAGTGGATTTTCATACCCAAATATAAGGTTGATGGATCTCTTAAGAGATATAAAGCTAGATTGGTGGCCAGAGGGTATACTCAGACCTACGATATTGCACTTCTAGTATATGTGGATGACATCGTAGTGACTGGAAATGATGAGAAAGAGAAGCATGAATTGAAGCAGAGACTAGTAAAAGAGTTTGAGATAAAAGAACTTGGGAAAGTAAGGTACTTCCTCGGTATTAAGCTGGCATATTCCACACAAGGGATTTTTATATCTCAACAAAAGTATGTGACTAATTTGTTGGTAGAAACAGGGAAGATTGGGTGTAAGCCAATCTCTACACCAATGGATCCAAACCATAAGCTGGGAGAAGCTAAAGAAGAACCAGTTGTTGATAAAATAATGTATCAAAGACTGATAGGTAGACTCATATATCTTGCTCACTCTCGGCCAGACATAGCATACTCGGTAAGCATGACTAGCCAATTCATGCATGATCTAAGAGAGCCTCATCTTCAAGCTGCTTATAGGGTGTTACATTACTTGAAAGGCAATTTGGGAAAAGGAATTTTGTTCAAGAAAAACAATACTCTTGCTCTAGAAGCTTACACTATTGCTGACCATGTAGGTTCCATAGTGGATAGAGGATCAACTACGGGGTACTATACGTTTCTTGGAGGAAATTTGGTAACGTGGAGGAGCAAGAAGTAGAATGTGGTGGCAAGGTAATCTGCAGAATTAGAATTTAGGGCTATCGCTTAAGGCTTGTGTAAACTACGCTGGCTGAAGATTATTCTAGATGATTTGAGAGTCAAATGGGACGACTCTATGAAGCTTTATTCTGACAATAAGTCAGCCGTCAATATTGCTCATAATCCTATACAAACAATAGGAAAAAACGTATTGAGATTGATAGATATTTCATTAAAGAAAAATTGGAAGAAGGGTTAGTGTGTATGTCCTATGTTCCATCAGTTCCATCAGAACGTCAAGTAGCTGATGTTTTAACAAAGGGGCTAAATAGTTCAAGTTTTCATGATCTTGTATACAAGCTGGGAATGGAAGACATCTACTCCTCAGCTTGAGGGGGAGTGTTGGGATACTAAACAGCTGCAAATAGATTATACTAAGATATAGATAGGCTGTAAATAGATAAGATAGAATTAGTTTGAAATCCCTTAAATTAAGGGATTATATTAGGTAGCTTTAGATAACTTTCCAGATTTAAATTTGTACTTATAATGTCCTATATATGGCTGTATACTTCCTATTCAATATATGAGAATATATGAAAATTCTTTCCCATATAGTCCACTTGAGATTTTATTTCATCTCCGCGATCATGTATATGTGAACTTATTTTTTCATTCATACCATGACTATATGTGATGAATGAAAAGACTTAAAATACTTCTTGTACTAAGCAGATTTTTGCTGCTATTCTTTCCCTTCTAGCTAAGCACAGGGTAAAGCATACAGAAAGGGCACCACTACCATTCATAAAGGCTTATCTGTTTTGCATTTAATCTTTGTGGCTAATGACTCTGATGTATGAGTCTGGTATTTGTAGTGATACTGTAGTGCAGGATTAGTGTGCTTCAAGCTGCGAAGATCCTTTCATGCGAGCTTTTACCTTTTGCATGTATACTTGAAAGAGTGTGTCCTGTTGATGTTTAACTATTGACATCCACTCCTTTTTCAAGTCGACAGTGCACACATACTTACTGAGTGGCTTATAGAGATAAATGGTTTTTTATTTCAGCTTCTTTAAGACTAACTGGACTGATGAAGAGGTTAAAATTGCAACTGGCAGCTCCGAGCACCATATCGCTGTGCATCCATTGAAACTCAAAAGCTCCTATGCAACAATTGAGGTGTTTTAGATTCTACTAACTTTTGCTGGCATTTAGAACACTTGGTTTGATTTGTTGTTGATCATATCTAAAACACTGATTTTAGGGTTCTACAAGTACAAGGGATCTCAATGGTGAACCGTTAGCTACTTCCTACCACTCAAAGTTTCTTGGTACTGTTGACTATTTATGGTAAATTCTTTTCCAGAAATATATTTTGTTGGTGGCTGTGAATTGTAACCGACTATAAGAGCAAGTTTTCCGAATCCAGGTACTCAGGTGGTATTGCACCTACTGGAGTTCTGGATACTCTACCATTTGATATTCTCAGAAGAACAGGTGGCCTCCCATGCGAGGTAATAATCGGTTAAAGTTACCGTGATTTCCATTTAATGGGAAAGTAGTGGCAAAAAAGAAAAGAAAAACACTAAAGCCTTTATCTATATTCTATCACGTACTTAGAGTAGAAGAGTTTGGCATACTTGGACCTGTGTTAAATTCTGATTTCATGATTTACGTAGAAGCTGGGAAGTGATCACTTGGCTTTGGTTTCTGAGTTTGGCTTCACCGAAGAAGGCAACACCACATTCTCAGGCTCAGCATAAGCATAGGCATCCATTTACAGGATATTGGTCTCGCAAATTTAGCTTTTCTTTTAGCTTTCAGAATCATACATACATTTTTTATCCTTTATTGTGCGATGCTGCAATCTTCTGGGGTTCATACGATCCATATGGGTCGATACGCCCTGTACTGGTCGGAAAATGGTAAAAGTATAATTTACCATACCCTTAAAAAGTTTGGCGGCATCAATTAATTTCGGTTAAAATATAGAATTTTAGAAAATGTAAGGACTCTTTCGACCCTCATAAGCAGCAGTCCCTGTTGTAACGGAAACAAAATCCCTAATTTGATTTCACAAAACAACTCAATTTCTCTTATCTCACCACCATTGTTACCGCTGTTACTAATCACCGTGATTCCAATCTTCTTCTATCTGTTATTTGTCAGTGATCATCTTCTCTTTTTCATTTCTAGCTTCACTATAAAGTAGAAATATAGTGAAACTCAGAGATAGCTAACATGAGGTCTTTTTATTTGTTTTGGGGTGTGTGGGATTTTGGGATTAATATGAGGTTTTTGTGGGGGTATTGTTATAGGGTAATATAATTCAAACGATTCAAGTTAGAGACCCTCTTTTGATTTTTGCGAATAATAATAAAAGCAAGAAGAGGTAGAAAGCTTGAAAGTTGAAGATTGAAGTAGAACTAGAAGGGTGAGAAAGAGTTCGAAGAAACTGATAGAAAGCAGAAAAGGAAATTGAAGAATTAGTAAGACTTAATTTAGTTAGAAAACAAGGAGCGACAGTTGTATGTAAATAAATAATAAATGAAAACGTGTGGTTGTATTTTAGATAAAAGGTACCAATTCTCAATTAATGTTTCCTAAAAAGTTTAACTTAATTTCTACTATTATTTATGGATTTATTTACATGAGTTCATTTTTAAGGGAAAGTATGTTGAATCGTTGCATGTAGTTTTCTTTATTATATTGGGTAGCTTTAAGAATTTACTTAGCTCATTTTTTCTTTTCATTTCTTTTGTAAATCTGATAATGTTTTGAACAATGATATAAATATGGTATTGGTACTAGTACAATTGTAAATAATTCAGAGAATATTTTATAAATTATAAAAATTACTCGTACTAGTATCGGTATAATGCTTTCTACCATTTTGAGTTTTTTTTAAATTTATAAAATAGTCATTAATTTTGTTAAAACTACAAAATAGTCTTTTTAAAAGATGGAACTTTGCAATATATTTTTAAAAAATTACAATGTATTTTGATATTATATTATAATTTTATAAAATTTTAAAACTATTTCATAATTTTAAAAAGTACCAAAATAATATCTAGTATTGATTGATATTGTACCGTATTCACAACATTTATTTAGGGGGCGTTTGGTTTGAGCACGGGTTTGGAAATGGGTATAGGTATAATAGTAGAAGGGAATGAGAATGGGAATGGGTATAAAAAATGATGCTTGGTTTGTAAGTTAGGTTTCTGTATTAATACCAATAATGTTGTTGTTGTTGTTATTATTAATAATAATAAGATAATTAATATTGTATAATAAAATTAATAATAATAATAGAAGATAATTAATGTCGTATAATAAAAGTAATAATAATAATAATAAAAGATAATTAATTTCGTATAAAAATAAAAATAAAAATAAATAATAATAATAATAATAATAAGTTTAAAATCTATAATAATAAATAATAAGAAGAA
>JAOQMR010000006.1:17855293-17866409 GCA_027563865.1 Erythroxylum pelleterianum | reverse complement strand
AGGCGATTGCCTTTAGGGCACTACTCTAACAATCTTACAGTACTGTACAAGTGTAAGTCGACTTACAGGAGAATCCATGTTGACTTATAGTACTGTGCATGTGTAAGTCGACTTACATGAGTGTCCAAGTCGACTTACACTAACAGTTTTTAACTACAAGAATATTTGTAAGTGAAAACTTACATATCTCTCGAACCATTGAGGAAAGTGTTTTCCAACTTCTTTATTAATATCATCCTGTGTGATACCCGGCATTATCTTGTGTAACAATGTCTCGTCTAATCTAAATACATAATGACATTTTTCAGTAATGAATAACACACAATTTTACGTAAAGAAATAGTCATGTTCAACTTACTAAATGAATGGAAAAACCTCCTAACAGTTCAATAAAATGTAACCATGTGCAGCCTTAATTTCTTCCTCTGTTAACATTCTTCTTATTGCACGTCCATATATTCGTCGAGGATATGTAAAAATGGACAAGTTTCCATCCCCACCACTTGTTCCTCCCCCGTCATCATTACAAGGAAATTTTCTTACTCTTGTGTGAACATGCGGCTCAAAATAATGTCCACAAAACGTACTAGCTTCCTCAACTAAATAAGCATTACATATGGAGTCTTCAACTCTAGCTTTGTTTTTTACTTTTTTTTTTCAGGTGATGCAAATACCTATATTAGAGAAAATGGGTATTATAATTGGGTAGATAAAGCATGTAAAAATGGGTACGGATATAATATTAGTCGAGTTACCTCTCAAATGGATACATCCATTGATATTGAACTGGATCGACTAGTTTTGCTTCGTGTGGTAAATGCACAGGTAGATGCTCCATACAGTCAAAGAAGCTTGGAGGAAAAATCCCTCCTAACTTGCACAAAATTACTGGAATTTCATTTTCTAGTTTTTCCATGTCATCAAGCTTGATTTCAGATGATGTTAAGTTTTTGAAAAACAAGCTTAACTCTGTTATAGCTTCCCATACCTTAGAAGGTAGCAACTCCCAAAATGCAATTGGGATTAGCCTTTGCATAAATACATGACAATCATGACTTTTCATCCCAAATAATTTCTACTTCCTGAGGTCTAGACACCTAGCCAAGTTTGAAACATAACCATCAGGAAACTTTAGACTTCTCAACCATTCAC
This sequence comes from Erythroxylum pelleterianum, assembly GCA_027563865.1. Lineage (NCBI taxonomy): Eukaryota > Viridiplantae > Streptophyta > Magnoliopsida > Malpighiales > Erythroxylaceae > Erythroxylum > Erythroxylum pelleterianum. The sequence continues at coordinate 17,865,257 of JAOQMR010000006.1, read as the reverse complement.
ACAAAAGCTCCTTTTGTTTCTTGTCCAAAGTGTAACATACTTTTGGATATTTTCTGGTACGAAGATCTTTATGTAACTCATTTCTCCTACAAAAAAGTTGCAAATCAGCTCTAGATTTTGCATTGTCATTTGTCCTCCCTTCAATGTTCATAATGGTATTAAACAAGTTGTCAAAAATGTTTTTCTTAATATGCATCACATTTAGATTATGCCGTATCAAATTCATTTTCCATTATTACAAATCCCAAAATATGCTTCGTTTTCTCCAACCAAAGTTTTAACTAATGCTTGTATTTACTTCATCGGCTTCAAATTCTGTTACTTTCAGTAAGCTTAATTCCTCAATCTCTTGCACAATCTCTTCACTAGCTTTGAGAGGAGGAGGAGGTGTTTTGACCATCTTATTTTTAGTGAGCTTATATTTATTGCGCCAAAATGGATGAACTGAAGGAAAAAAATTTCTGTGATTGTCAAACCAACATATTTTGCCTCCGTTTGGAAGATAAAACGCATCAGATTCATTGCCACAATAAGAACAAGCCAATTTTCCAGCTGTGCTCCAACCAGATAACATGGCAAAAGCCGAAAAGTCACTAATGGTCCACATCAAAGCTGCTCTCAACACAAAATTCTGTTTCAGAGAGACATCATATGTTTGCACACCATATTCCCAAAGCTGCTACAATTCAGATATCAATGGTTGTAAGAAAACATCTATTTTTTGCTTTGGATTTGTTGGCCCTGGCATAATCACTGTCAAGAACATATAAGCCTCTTTCATACACATCCAAGGAGGCAAATTATAAGGAGTAATTATAACTGGCCATGAAGAATATTGCTATCCGGATTGACCAAAAGGTTGGAATCCACCGTTGACAACCCTAACCAAACATTCCGACTTTCAACTGCAAAATCAATATGGGTGTCATTGAAATGTTTCCATACTAGTGCATCTAATGGATGAATCATTACTCCATCTTCCTGTTCATGTTCAGCATGTCATATCATGTGAGATGCAGTAACATCAGAAACGTAAAGTCTTTGAAGTCTTGGAGTTAGTGGGAAATAATACATCCGCTTCAATGGAACTAATTTCTGTTTCATTGAACGCTTTCTTGGCTTAAACCTAGATTGACCACAAAATTTGCACTCTTCTATGTTCACATCATCTCCCCAATACAACATATATCCCAACCGACAACAATCAATTTTTTCCACGGGCAAACCAAGACCCCTACTAAGTTTCTTGATATTATAAAAACTGCCAACCATTGTATGATTAGCAGGCAATGATTCATTATACCACTCCAGAATTTTATCAAAACTAAGATCCGAAATATACCCTTCACTCTTTATGTTCAATATTCGACCAATTGAAGACAATTGGGTCATTGCCTCATAAATGTTTTGCTTGTAGGTTAGGTTCTTCTTCAACATTTTTCCTATTTGCCTCAAAGGTATAACTGGCCCCATCATAAACCATTTGCATGTACGAATTTTCAATTTCATCAACATAATTTCTTCTAAATCCAACCTCCCCTTCATTCTCATTTAAGTTCACAGACGATTGTGCTTCATTCCCCCTTGAGGTGCTAGAAATCAACAGTTCCCCATGTCGTGTCCACTCAAAATAATTGGATACAAACCCTTTTCTCAGCAAATGCAAATTAACTTCATCAATAGTAAGGAAACATTTGTATTTGCACTTCCTACATGGGCATCTGATCTTTGGTCCATCCATATATGCAGGTTGAGAACATGCATAATGGATAAAACCTTCAACTCCCTCAACAAATTCAAGATTAATGAAACCATCAGGATTTAATCGTCTATACATCTAAGATCTATCCTGGAAACTCATATCTGAAAAATTCTTAATTTAAACTGGTGAATCCATTGTTAGTATCATTCCTGTTAGCCACATATAACAAAACATGTAAGATAAGAATTGTGATTCAACATCAGAAGTTCTCGTTCTGACTCCTAGGCTCCTAGTATTTTTCACCTATACTCTGTTACGAGAGCTCCATAATAGGTTATGGGTTCACATCAAAAATATATTTAAACTGAATATATGACATATATGTTTGTAATCATATATGTCATAAGACAAATATTTTTAAAAGATTGATATTTAATGGATTATAAATATGTACTATTACCTAATCAAATAAGTATTCATGAAAATATGAATTCTTATTTTAATAAATTAGTTTAACATATACAATCTAAAAAACATGCCTTGAAAAAATGTTCACATAAAAAGTAAACAAAACCTCATCATTTAAGAGAGCATCAATGAAATAACGGATTCACATAATTAAGGTCATTAGAACAATAACAAAAGTCAAACTCGTCCTATATAAATTCACACATAATCAAAGTTCATACGAAAAACAAGTTTCACATCGTCCACTGCATATCAATTAAAAATGCAGGAAGTTCAAATGGGAAGTTCATACACCCAACAAATAAACCAAGAGCAAAAAAACGTAGTAAAAAAACATAATCACTTACCTCAATCGAAGCACAGAAGGATCTTCCTGAAGTACGTCAATGAAGATGCTGGTGATGGAGTTAGAACTAATACAAATGTCATTAAAATATGGTTCAATTCATTGTTGACATTGTCTCTCCATATACGTAAATGAATGTCATTTGAATACCTGCGAAAGGTTCTCTTCAATTTCCTTCAAAGAATAAACACTAGCAACAAATAAGTTCCTACAACCAAGAACAAAATGGTTCACAGTTTAGAAAGTAGGATATATTAAAACAATTTCCATGAAATATTATAATCAATGAAGGTCATTAACTATACTCAAATAAATCAACCATCATGTGTTATCCTCAATAAATTCCATAATTATAAGTCTCCTCCATAATATGATCATAAGTTAATACTAAGGAGCTTTTGTTTTAATTAAAAAATGGATGTCACATTTTACAAGGATTCTATGGAAAATTCGTCATAATTTTCCCTATAAAATGGACATCCCCTTTTTGAAATAAGGGTCCCCCTGCATGTAAAAATATACTTCTATAGCGACCAATTACCACAATTAAAATTGGGTCTCCAAACTACATATCTATTCTCAAATCAATCTATTAATAGGGACATTAAAGTTGGGCTATTTTTTGAACAAATAAAACATCACGATTTACATCGCAGCTTTAATTAACACTTAATGTAATAAGAGTTTATCAATTTAATAGAAAGCTATTGTACAAAGTTAGTCTGCTATGCTTATCTCCCCCAATACATATTGTTTGTTCTTAATTTCCTTACATTAATCTAAATAAATCTTCACAACCCCAATTGATAAGTTACATAATCCAAAATTGTTCTCCTTTAATTACTATGCAATGATGATCATCATATAATCAATGATGCAATTCAATTGCATTAACTGCAAACTTATAGTGGAGTAAAATTCAAAATTAGGCTAATTATTGGCATAAACATATTTAGCATACTCATGTTAGTTACATGTCCCTTATAAACATTAAGGCATAGTACTCCTTTAATTAATGGATTCATGTTTAATTAGTGCATTATAATTTTCATATACTTTGGATCCTAATAATGTCTTCTATAAGTTTTATAACAATAAAGCATTTGACTTCTAATTAATGGTTACAACTTATAGTATTCTTATTGTTTGTATTAAGTTGCACTATTTTTTTGTTATCACAATAAAAAAATATGGATATAAATTTTTTATGACATTTCTTCATAAACAATCAATTTGTGATGCATCTTTTATGTACATATAAACTATAAGGATAATATTTACATCTTTTATGTATGCTACTATATACTTTTTTGTGTCATTTAAATACCCCCAAAAAAGCTTCAATACATTATCTAATTGCTTACTCCATAAAAGGAATAAAACTTGCTTCAATACATTATCTAATTGATAATATAAAAGATTATATAAAAATCCATGACTTAGGCTAAATTTCAATTTATAAAGGGTCACAATTCATCTATGTTGTCTTAAAAAAGATTACCAAATGGGTTACAAAACTTATCGTATAATCAACAATATAGCATCTATTCCAAAAACATCAACTATTAGATGACATTTCATCGAACACATGGTATGCACTTAATTCTCAACCCTAACTATTAACAAAATCATAACATTTTTCCTTTCATGCAATTCAATTACAAAGCACACCATCAAACAATAATAATAAAACCCAATGGAGCCAATCCATCTAAAAAACGTTCTCCCCAATTTCAAAATAAATCATCCACGGACAACTACAAATCCAGAGCAAATGAGGTCGAAGGATGGCCATACCTTCACCAATACTGCCGGAGAAGACGACTCTTAACGCCAGAGATACAGCAGGTCGACGGAGGGCGAAGGGCGGATGGCAGACGACGACTAACGGGCGGGACGACAATCGAAGGAGGAAGAATGAGAAGGATGAGCACGGTAGGTCGGGGGGAGGGGTGCCTGAAGAACGTTTTCACTAAACCAAAACGACGTCGTTTTGGTTTAAAACGAAACAACATCGTTTTGGTTAAGTTGAATAACGTTCTTAATAAAACTAAAACGACATCGTTTCGTTTTGCCGGTGCATATAACAGTCCCCTGAACAAACACAATGATGACATTTTTGTACCAATTAAATTCGACGTCGTTTTGATTCAAACATAACGTTTGGTAGGATGACGTGTTTTCGACAACCATTTCAACGATATACATTTTTGTCGCCAAACATTTTCATTTTAACGACAAATTTACCGACCGATAACAATTATCCGTCGACATGTACCAACGGAATATATTTCATCGTTATATTTTCGTCGCAACTCTTTGCCGCGACTTTTTCCCTCCAAATATAGCGACGAATTTTTGTCCCGTCGGTCGCTATATTTGTCAACTACACCGATGGTCATGTGTTTGTCGTCGCTAATTGCACACGGTTTGCGTTCCTCGCTATATTTTTGTTGTTAATCCACGCTTTTCTCGTAGTGAGCTACCTTTGGTATATGTATATGGAATGGGAAGATATAGCTTAGCTGGTAATTACATGAGGGCTAGGGTTTGAAAAGTTCTTAGATATATTGTATTTACATTAGAAATTTTAACTGGTCTTATAGTTCACAACCTATTCGACTTGGTGAGCGGTGATTAATTCCACATGTTGAGCTGGATGCTTAAACTCTATATCTATCTTCATTTCAATTTCGTTTGTGGTTCTATGGACTTGGGCATAATTTTGTCTGGAAAACTGCTTTAGTCCCACGGGGGAAAATATTGTCAAAGAAATAGCCAAAAATGAAGAGATCCCAATTGGTACCGGTTAGGTAGTCTCACGGCACGGCTCCCAGGAAGATCAAGTTCAGACAAATTCCCCTTGAATGAAGTGTCTAAGTGGCAGTGGAACAAATATGGAAGTACCTACAAGTGTTTGCAGGAAAATGAGTTGGAGCATGCAGATGCTAGCTATGCAAATTCAAGAATATCTTGGGAGGCTAATTGGCAAAATGTAAAAAACGGGAGAAGGAATAAATGACACCAACGTTGAAACTCAACACTGGAATTGAGAACACCAAGACACACACTATGATATGGCTGGCTGGTACTTCTTTCAAGTCAGTGGAAATAGTACACTACAAGAAAATGAGGAATTAGCGATGAAAAATTACCAACAGAAATGAAACCGTTACAAATCACCGAAAGAAAATCAATTTATGTCGGTAACATTGAGAGGAAAATTTTCATTTAGCGACAGTAATAATATTCATTCATAAATATAACGAAAAATTATTTCGGCAAAATTTCTGATGGACTTTAGTGACTGTATAAAATTCCCATCGGTAAAGAAGGCGAGATTTGTTTGCGAAATAAAAATGTTTTTGAGTTTATCGACAAAATTTTTTCTATTGGTAAATTCCGTTGGTAAATTTTGAAGGTAAATGTTGGTGTCTGCTTTGGCTTCAACATTTTAAAGTAAACCAAAACGATGTCCGCCCCCCCCCCCCCCACACTTGCATCTTCTTCTTCGTCAACTTCATCTCTCCTCTCGTGCGATTTTCTTCTCTCTGATTTCTCTATCGTGGACTGCTCTTCTACAAGTCAACATTTTTCTTCTCCAACTACTGTCATCGTGTCCTTCAGTGGAGGTATTTTTGCAACCACTGTCATCTATTTTTTCATATATTGGATTAAAGTTAATTTAGGTATTTGATTACTTTTGTTTATTTGTGTATTATGTTATTGGAAAACAATTTTAAGGTATAAATGTTAGTGATAGAAGGGACAAGACCTAATTTTGGTTGTGATGTTAGGAATAATTTTTGATGCATGTAAGGTGTTTGATGAAATGCTTATTATGTTGATGTTTATTGTATGGGAGTGTTCTGCATAATTTAAATTGATAGAAATCTATTCCTTTAAATGATGGGAGTGTTACGACTTTGATACAAGTGTGTATAATGAAAAAATGAATCATTCTTACATTGAAAAAATAATTTCAGTTCTTTATTTTTAGTTATTTTCGATGGTTTAATGTAATGTAGTGGAGTGGAGTGGAGCTTACGAGAGAGTCGTATTTCGGCCATGAATTGGAAAACAAAAAAATAGCTTCTTAGAAATTAAGGTTTTGGTTTTAGCAAGTAGAGGAGGTATAAAAGATAAGTTATTTGGCTAAGAAAACATCAAAAAGTTACTTTAAAACTATTTTTCATTATTCTTGATCAAGAGTTCCCCATTTTTTGGAGATAGAGGAAGGATTCAACAATCCTTTGGAGATTTTTAGGATTCAAGAACATGACTTCTTTATATTGTTTTCTTTATTATTTTTATGTTGATATTCTTCATGTGATTATGAACTAATATTAATATAGATTTAGGTGCGAAGAACCGAGGATGTGAAATACTCTAATTGATTATTTGGTTTAATGAAATTGTAGTTTTATTGTGATTTATTCACGCTTTTACATTTATTAAATCGATTGAGAGAAGGTGAAAGATTCATTATTAAACAATAAAAATTAAGATTTGAGAGTCGAGATATATGTTTAGATCATAACATGAATAAATAGAATCAAGTATGAGCTATTTAAAAGAAAGCCACAAGATCTTTTTAGATTAGGGTAAAATCTATTAGGGAGTTTAAGAATGAATTAAAATTTTTTAAGGTTTTCTAGATTTAAAAAGGATTTTGGTTGATTACCCTTTGAATAGGTATTATATGTCTCGAGTGAGAATATATTCAAAATTAGGAACTCTTACTGGTCCAACAACTAGAATAATTTGTTAATCAATAGTGAAACTAAATATAGTAGAGCCTTAGGGGAACCTAACCTAAATCTAGCTAATTCATAGTTTGGTATATTCTTGATTATTTCTTTGCATTAATATTTAAATTGTTACTTTATTTTATTTATCCAATTATCTATAAATGTTGATATATCTTGCTAAGTTTATATATAATGTGCAGTTAATCAAGAATCCTTATGGAATTGATCTGTACTTGCATTGTTAGCTACAACTACATGATGCACTTGTGGTAAAACAATTAAGTAATATAGAATGCATCATTGACTTTTTGACTTATAATGAGTGTTCCATTTTAGAAAACCTATCTAGTACTACAAATATTGAATTCTTACCATTTCTAGAACTGGATAAACCTAAAGGAAAATCCGTTAACAAATCTACCTATCTATAGGGTTGCACTTCATTTGAGATTTAGCCTGTTTATAAGTAACACATCTTTCACATATTCTCTTTATATTTCAATATTCTTTTTGACTTTAAAGTTTCCTATGTAATGATAAATTTTAGATTTATTTTTCATGTGTTAAATTAGCATAATTTATTATTCTACACTTATTATTCACATTAAAAGCACTATTTACATTCCATTTAAAATTAACCTAATTATTTTCATTTGTTTTTAGTTCTTTATTACGTCACTAAATTGTAGGATCATAGGGATTATATACTCACATTCATTCAATTAAAGGAAAGGAAATCGTATATTTTATTGGTTTTCATCATTCTCTTTCCAACTTATAGGAAAAAGGTTTCCTTTGCTCAAGTAATGTCATTAATTCACTCATTTTAGACTATTGGCTTAGCTTCAGATTTCAAATAACCATTGTGAAATGTGGATAGCTCCAACTATTTAATTTCCTATTTCTATATGGTCGGACTTGAAGAAAAAAGGACCTGTTCTTGGATGTCATTATGTGTTTGCTCTTCAAGTTTGCTCTTGTTCTAAAAGAAAAGGAACTATAAAGTCCTAATCTAAGAATGAAAGTTTGGGGACTGATTGCAGGATAGGGAAGGTGTTAGGCACATAATCATGCTCATCTAAATAATTACCTAGGCTTATGACAAATTTTACAGATTTAGGGAAAGATTCAAAGAAGAAAGGTAAGATTGGTAGGATAAAAATGTAAGACAATTTGCTATACCTTTGATAACTTAAATTGTCTAATTTAATTTGTTATTACATAATTGATTAATTGTTGATGAAAGACTAGTTTTATAAAGGTTTAAAGAATATTTAAATTATTAGGGTTAATTTTGAATATTATAATTGATAATACTTTTTTGTTAAGTATATATGTTTAAAATTTTGATATATAAATAATAAAGAGAATTCACAAACCTTTTTATTTTTGAACAATTTACCCTTGTTTTTATGAAATATTCATTTTCACAGGCCCTATATTGTGTTAAAGAGTGTCGCTCATCCTTCTTCTTTGTAGTATGGAGTTGTCCGTCCATCAAGGTAAGTCGCTCAACTCATGTCTACCATATGTATTGCTTTAATAATACGATTCTGATACGTTTGGGTTTTGTGTGAATGCAAAGGAGGTCTTGATTTTGTGTTGTTGTTTAGAATATTCTTATAATCATTGATGAGTTTTTATGTTCTTCTTTAATAGTCTAATTATTTACTGTATGTGGAAATGAGTTTGAGATCTTATGGATGATTTGAGGCATAACTAAGTTCCTAAGACAGTATATAGGCTGGAAACCCGTGATGCAACTCCCATGAGGCTTATCGGTGAAAAATTCCACGAGCCTAAGAGTCACAACGAGAACTTACATTCTTGATTCACTGGTGCAAACAATGCCACATACCATAGTATTGAAATCCATTGTAGGTGATTAATTCAAACATAAATACTTAGAGGATGTTGTGTAAAGTTTAGATGTTTTGTAAACTTAGGGGAAATGAAAGATACTAACTATGAAATTAACAGTTTTGTCGAAATGAGTAATGTTGGTAGATCTTGGATGTATAGACGATTAACACCTGATGGTTTCATTAATTCTGAGTTTGTTGAGGGAGTTGAAGCTTTTATTCATTATGCATGTTCTTAACCTGCATATATGGATGGCCCAAAGATCAGATGTTCATGTAAAAAATGCAAACTCATTCATTACCTTCCTATCGATGAAGTGAATTGGCATTTGCTGAGAAAAGGGTTTGTCCCAAATTATTTTGAGTGGACATGACATAGGGAGTGTTAGTGTTGTTATTTTCTAGCCTTTTGTATGTTAATTTTCTTTATTATTAAGGTTTGAAGTTGTACTTAATGGAAATTAATTTTGTTTTATGTCAAGGTGCAATTAGAAAGAACTGCAACAATTTTGGGATAAAAAGAGTTGAACTAGATGTTGACCCTAATTAGACATGGCCTCGTGCATCAACCGTAATCTTAAAACAAGGCAAATTGGAAGTCTAAGCAAAACGGCGTTGGAGTGGCCAGACAAATCAAGAGAAGCGAAATGGCGTCCATGAGCTGAGCAAATTAAAATTAAATCAAGAGAGGGAGAGCTGTTATACAAATACACGCACGAGGAAGACGTTCAGAGACACACCGGACATGAGGCAAATCAAGAATTTATTGCCTTAATAACCCTGTGTTATTCATAAGTTGCTAAAAAAACCCTGACATATAAATATTAGCAAAACA
>JAOQMR010000006.1:17800300-17813200 GCA_027563865.1 Erythroxylum pelleterianum | reverse complement strand
GATCAACGCAAGTTCAATAACGAAGGAGACCGGAAACCAAGATTTATTTCTATTGATTGTTAAATTCTCATTATTTTTTTTCTAGTTATTTTTCAATTTCAATTTTCAATTTCAATTTCCATTTAATTTCTGTTTAATTCACAATCACAAACCCCCCCCCCCTTTTATTGCGTACTTACTAACGTCTGAATTCCTCGTGGGAACGATCCCGACTTTCCACTACTACATTAATTTGAGTTTCAAGAAGTTGGATTTATTTTAATTTTGATTAGCGTTACGACGCGCGATCAGGGAGCCATTGATTTGTAGCACCTCAAAGGGTAATGAAGTACACTCATCAGTGAATGCAGATGAGTTTAAAAGGGGAATGGATTTAGAACAAATAATGTGGGTGCAACTAAAAATCCTTAGATGCAAATGGTTTATGATGCAGCCAGTTATACCTTTAAGGAAAATATAGAAAATCTTGAAGAAGAACCAAACCCACATGTAAAACAATTTTTTTGACTTACTACACTCAACTGACCAAGAATTATGGCCAAATTGTGAGACAATAACTCAATTGTCTTCAATTGCTCGAATATTGAACATAAAGCCTAAAGGGTATATTTTTTATCATAGTTTTGATAAAATTCTTAGATGGTATAATGAATCATTGCCTCCTGATCATACAATAGTTGATAGTTTTTACAATATAAAGAAACTTATTAGGGGTCTTGGTTTGCCTATTGAAAAGATTGATTGTTGCAAATTGGGATGTATGTTATATTGGGGAGATGATGTGGAATTACAAGAGTGCAAATTTTGTGGTTAATCTAGGTTAAAGCCTAGAAAGCATTCTATGAAACAGAAATTAGTACCTTAGAAGAGGATGTATTATTTCTCGCTAACTCTAAGACTTCAAAGACTATATGCTTCTAATGTTACTGTATCTCACATTAGATGACAGACGAACAGGAAGATGGAATAATGAGTCATCCATCGGATGCATTGGCATGGAAACATTTCAATAACACTCGTTAAGAGTTTGCAGCTGAAAGTCAAAATGTTAGGTGGGATTGTCGATGGATGGATTCCAACCTTTTGGTCAATCCGATAATAAAAAATATTCATTATAGCTAATCATAATTACTCCTTATAATTTGCCTCCATATATGTGTATGAATGAGGAATATATGTTCTTAACAGTGATTATACCAAGACCTACAAATCCAAAGCATAAAATTGATGTATTCTTACAACCATTAATATCTGAATTGCAACATCTTTGGGAATATGGTGTTGAGACATAGAATGTATCTCTGAAACAAAATTTTGTGTTAAGAGCAGCTTTGATGTGGAACATTAGTGATTTTTTGGCATATGCTATGTTGTCTGGATGGAGCACAATAGGGAAATTGGCTTGTCCTTATTATGACAATGATTCTGATGTGTTTTGTCTTCCAAATAAGGACAAAACATATTGGTTTGACAACCACAGGAAATTTCTTCCTCGAGATAATCCATTTAGATGCAATAAACAAAAGTTTATTAAGAATAGTGTGGTACAAACATCTGCTCCCCCTCACAAAGCTGGTGAAGAGATATTGCAAAGATTGATGAATTAGGGTTGCTAAAAGTTACAGAATTTGAAAGTGATGAAGTTACTACAAGCATTAGTAAAAACTTTGGTTAGAGAAAATGAAGCATCTTTTGGGATTTGCCATATTGGAAAACTAATTTGATGCGTCATAATCTCGATGTGATGTATATTGAAAAAATATTTTTGACAATTTGTTTAATACCATAATGAACATTGAAGGGAGGATAAAAGACAATACAAAATCTCGGGATGATTTGAAACATTTTTATAGAAGGAATGAGTTATATAAAGATCATCGTATCAGTAAATATCTGAAAGCATGTTAGACTTTGGACAAAAAACAAAAGGAAATTTTGTGTGAATGGTTTAAAAGTCTAAAGTTTCCCGATGGTTATGTTTCAAACTTGGCAAGGTATGCGGACATAGGGAAGTACAAATTATTTGGGATGAAAAGTCATGATTGTCATGTGTTTATGCAAAGGCTAATTCCAATTTCATTTTGAGAGTTGCTACCAAATAAGATTTGGGAAGCTATAACAAAATTAAGTTTGTTTTTCAAAAGCTTAACATCATCTGAAATCAAGTTGGCGGAAATAGAAAAACTAGAAAGGGAAATTCCAGTAATTTTGTGCAAATTAGAAAGGGATTTTTCCTCCAAGTTTCTTTGACTATATGGAGCATCTACCTGTGCATTTAGCACACGAGGCTAAACTTGTCGGTCCAGTTAAATATTAATAGATGTATCCGTTTGATAGGTAATTCAACAAAAATGATTGTAATTGAAGTAATAACATGTTTTAATTATAAAATTGTAAAAACCTTATTCGCTAATGAGGTATTTGCATCACTTGTAGAAAAAAGTCAAAACAAGGCTAGAGTTGAAGGTTCGATATGTAATGTTTATTTAGTGGAGGAAGCTAGTACATTTTGTTCACATTATTTTGAGCCGCATGTTTACACAAGAGAAAAAAAAAGTTCCTCGTAATGACGATGAGGGAGGAATGAGTGATGTTGATGATAACTTATCCATTTTCACAAATCCTGGACGAATATATGGACGTTCAACAAGAAGAATATTAGCAAAAGAAGAAATTAAGGCTACCCATGATTACATTTTATTAAACTGTCAAGAGGTTTAACCTTTCATGCACTAAGTTGAAATAGATTATTTGGGTTTTGAAATTTAGTGTTATTCATAACTGAAATACATAATAATGTCTTTAGATTATACTAGGAATGGTTACACAAGCTAATGCCCGAGAAAACACAGGATGATATCAATAAAGATGTTGGAAGAAACTTTCCTTGATGGTTCGAGAAATATGTAAGTTTTCACCTACAATTATTGAAATGATTGAATTATAAGATTAAAGTGTTCAAAAGATATTATAATGTTTAATATGATAATTTCTTTTGTGTAGGCCTTAGAAAATCCCATTGAGAACAAGTTCATATGTGATCCTACAAAGGGACCTTTGTAAACTGTTAAATCATATCTGGTGTATTTCGTTAATGGATACAAATATGATACAGAAAATCATTGTCATAGTATGGAAACAGTAAATAGTGGAGTTTGCATACAGGGAGAATTGATGGATTACTATGGTAAAATTATTAAGATACTTGAAATTGAGTACCCTTTATTGCCAATAAAGTTAAGTGTGATATTTAAGTGTGACTGGTTTGATCCAACTCCAAATGTTGGTGCAAAAGTGCATAGCTGATTCAATCTATTTGAAATCAGCAAGCGAAGAAGATTTAGATAATTTGAACCTTTCGTATTAGCAATGCAAGCGATCCAGGTGTATTATGTCCCTTTTCCCAGCTTCCGACGAGTTAAGTTAGATTGATTGGCCATTTGCAAAGTTAAACCTAGAGGTATTTTTTAATCACATAGAAAAGGAGAACAGAGAATTGAAAGTGAAGCGTTTCAAGAAGATGTTTATAAAATAAATGCATTTATTACATATGACGAGAATAAACCTTTAAACGATCCAAATAATGAATATGTTAAAATTTCATCTAAAGAGGATGAGGAGAGTGAGAGATCTAACGAGGAGCCTGAGTTTGATTCTAATGATGATTTTGATTTACAATTAAGTGCTAATAGCGATTAATTTGTGTTGTAATAGAATATTATATTCAACAAATCAATTATTGAATTTACAATATATTGTGTGAAATATTGAATTAAAATTGTTATATTTCTAGAATATTCAATCAAATATGAATTTCAGGTTGAAATATGCCACCAAAGAGAAAGCAGGATATGATGTAGCCAAGGTTCAGACCATGATTTGGAGCCAGTTACTGTCATGCATCGCATTCTGCAGTTGCAACTGAATTAGATATTGTACCTCTAGTTACTACACTTGCAGATGAGGCATCACCTTTCCTACCTACTGCCACACCATCCACCACCCCTATACTAACAAAGATATCAAGGGTAAACGATGTGGATGAAAGAGGCGGCCTCCAGCCAGGAGCTGATAGAAGAACTTGCATCACAAATGTCAACAATCTGTAAGTGAAAATACATGAAACACCATATGTGTATAATCAAGTTATATTTTTAAATTTAAAAAATGGTATAAAATTAATTTTTTTAATATTAGGTTGATTCCGTCTGGACTATGCTCAAGAAACATAACACCCAAATTCAAGGAGAAGATTGATCTTGAGCGTTATATAGAAAAGAATATCTCTTAGTTGACAAAGGAATTTTACTATCAAGAGTTTGAGGTACAAAAAGTATATTTTTTATATTTTTAATGGATTTTTATACATTAATTAGATAAATATTACATTATAACTACTTATCGTATGTTTTTCCTTATGTACCACTTAGTTATAACACATACCAAATGTAGCCAATTAGTGTTTTTATGGGTAGTACAAGTATGGTTTACACTCATCATCATTCTGGAACAAATTTTCAGGCATTATTTGTAATATTTTCTTTTTGTAATATATTATTAATCTTCTAATGATTTATCATTTCAGGCTATTGATGCAAAAACAAGTAAACAAAGTTTTACTGCTATTATCCCACATTTAATCTGCATGACTGATTTACTTATGGTAATTTTTTAACGTTTTTTTTTCTTAATTTCAATTATTGCATTTCATTTTAATGCTACATTTTATTAATTATTGCATTTCATTTTAATGTTACATTTTATTAATAATTGTATTAATTAATTAAAATACATTTTGATTGATAAGCACAACAAATATTTGGTTTTGACAATTTAGGAGTTGGAATCAAACCAAACAATTTGGGAGTTGGAATTTGCAATGAGAACTGTTGTTGTTCTCTTCCATGCATTGGTGAAAATTTTTGTATTTGTGAAAGAGGGGTCAAATTCTGATGCAATTTTAGCTCAAATTGCGAATCTTATTATTAATAGGGAGAAGGTCATTCATTTAGTGCAGAATGTTAAGAAAACAACATGTTGTTATATGTTATTGTGTTTATTATTATTCTAGGATTTTGAGGTTAAACATAAATGAAAGAATTTGTTTTCAGTCCCGGCCGTGACTTAACTTGCACGACTGTCCAATTTAAGTCACATAAATGAAAGAATTTGTTTTCAATCACGGTCGTGACTTAACTTACATGAATGTGCATGAAAGTCACGGCTGTGACTTAAATTGCACAATTGTGAAGGTGGTTTGTTCAAAATATGAAATGTTTAATTTAACGACGCATTCACAAATTAATCCAATTAACATTTATCCAATTTCCACCTGATTTCACTCAATTCATATTTATTAAAATGGTAACCAATTTCAACATATGAAAACAACTACAATCAAACTAAATCCAACACAACATTTCCCTGCTTTTACTCAAGAAAAAAAACAATACTAACTATAAAAATAAATAATATAAACAACAATTTTCCCAACATTTTCCTCACTTTTACTCAAGCAAAACAAACAATACTAGATTATAAAAATAAATAATGTAAACAACAATTTTCCTAACATTTACCTCACTTTTACTCAAGCAAAACAAACAATACTGGATTATAAATAAATAATGTAAACAACAAATTTCCCAAATAATAGTAAAAGATATCAACGATAATTTTAATAAACATAACCTAAGAATTTGAAAAGTTATAATACTCTATGAACAAGCTATTCTTTGCATATTTAGTCAAAATCAACAAGTACTTTAATTGAAAGAACCATCAATCAAGTGCGATAAATTCTCACTCCACTCTTCATCCTCTCAAGCATTTAAAGGTAGGATATGTATTCACACATCATTCATTTCATGTAAGGCATCTACCATAAGCTTGCTTACCAATCCAATCTCCAGCACTCATATCAAACACAAGCATCAATCCAAAGGTCTTTATTTAGATTGTAATGGGGCCGAGCTAAGCGTAGGAAAAAGGAAAATTGTAGTTTAAAACCACAACACAAATTGAGCATTTAAAATAATATAAAAGAATAACTATAAAACACTCAATTCTTTCCTCTCACTTAACAAAATTAACATTTTCCATTTTTTTCTTTTCTCTCCTCTTCTTTTCATTTTCTAGTCATCTTCTCTTCCTTCCTTTTCTTTTCTATTTTTTTCTTTTCCTCTCTTTTTTTCATTTTTTCTTATTTTTACTATATTTTTCATTTTTTTATATTTATGATTCTAAAACAAGGAGATCAGGAGAAGAGAAGTAAAAACCTCCCCAACCATACCCATCCCTAATACAATAGCCAACTATACGTTATGATTTCCCACACTTGTTTCCTAAACCTAATTATACCCATTCAAATGCTCAACTTGCCTTATGGTAGGTACAACGGAGAAGATATATAATCAAGGTCAAGGCTCATATCTAGGTTTAAAGAAAGAAAAGGTGTCATGTTAAGCTCAAAGGGGGTTTATTAAAGGTAACATCATGGCGGCCTTTTAAGCAAAAGGGCTAAATCCTAATTGCCTTCATCATTTCAATATTTGCATAATGTTGTGTAATCTCAACTAGTATTTGCAAACAAGTTCTAGAGTTTCTTAATCATGAAAGAACACTCTTGACAAAGAATTACAGAATTTGGTGTTTAATATTTCAAAATGGCTCAAAATCTTACCAAATGAAAGCTGTCATTCATCTATCCCAACAAGCTAATGTCCTTTTAACTAAAATCCTAGTCAATTAGTCTAAGCATGCAAGCATACTCATTCACTCATATTATGCATTTCTAATCTAGATTGAGTTCAATTAATAATCATACATCTCTAACTACTAAATGGGAAAACAAACACACAAGACACAAATAATCATTTTTTCTTTTTTTTTCTAAACTAATACTCCCACAGCACTCGAGCATCACTTCGGCCTCGATATGGTAAGAAAATGAAAGATGGATCTAAGAGGCAAAAGAACGAAAGTAAGGACAAAGATGAAAATGAAAAGAAATTAAAACAACAACCAATAAAAATGGAAAGGATAGATACTAAGATGGGGGTGGAGGCTGTCCAAAACGAGTATTCAAATTGGCCATGAAGGTTCGGATCTCTGCCACGCTAGCTTTAATGTTGTGGAGCATGTCACTTGTTCACCGTTCAAATGCTATCAATTGATTTATCAGTGGTTGATACTCCACGGAAGTAGTTGAAAAAGTCTGATGCATATGTTGGGGCGGTGGAACATCAGCTTCTTGTGCAGTTTCCATTTCCATAACTCGAGCTTGCTTATTGCTCGAAGCTTCCCTTATGTCATCATGGATAAGAACATAACAATTGCCTTGCCGCTTGATAATCTTCATCGACACCAAAGATTTCAAGTCGAGAGTCATGTTGCCCGAAACTAGTTGAATGGGTGTTCTCTCGATTAGCAAGCCAAGATGTTCTACAATTTGGGTCACAAATACCCCAACTACTATTTTACCTGCAATAGATTGAGCCACTTCATGTAAATGTAGACTTAACCAACTACCGGCATTAAAGGGCCTGACATGCACCATACACTACAAAATAAATAATTCAATTTTAGAAACTACTCCATTGCTATCTCCTCTACCGAATAGTGTAAAAGCTAAAAATTGATGGAGATAGTGAAGGGTAAGGTCCACGACAGTAGATGATTTAGTTCGACTGGGGGAAAATACTTTCTTAGAATTGATCACTTGGGACCAAAAGTCTTAACCATAAAATCGTCAGAATATTCATAGAAATCACTATTTGAAAGCCAAAAATAGCATTGAGCATTTCTAAAGTGATCACATGATATGTATTCATTAATCAAAATTTAAGACTTCACGCAGTGTCCCAGCCATTAGTTTTACGAACTAATTCCAAAATGGTAAAAAACTCTAATGTCAATTCCACATGAATTTTTCCTAAATTCATAAAATTGTTCCTAGCCTATATTTCGCAGCAACTCGTGGACTTGATCAAATATTCCTAATTCAATAAGTGCTTCATAATCTAAAAATCTATTTGGAATAATTTTATGATCCTTAATAAAGGCATACCTTTGCTGGTGCTCTCTACTTTGAAAGTTGAGACACGGGATACCTGAATTTGGCTCTTGTGATGGAGACGATGGAACTCTAGGTTGTTTCATTTTTGAAGGCATATTTGGTTGCGTAAGTAAAGGCGGCATTTGTTCTCCTATTGGGTTGGTGTGGTGGACGCACAAGCGTGCATTGTGTCGAGGGTGGTGGCATACGAGCGTATGGCATTAGGTGAGTCCTTACTTGAGTAGCCTTCAAGCAACTCTTGAGCAATCATGAAAAGTGCAAATTTTAAATCTTAATAATCTTTTCTTTATAAGTAAATTTATCTTCATTTCTCTATTTTTATAATTATTCGGACTTCGCTAGCATTTGTTGTTTCCTTTCCTAAAATAAGTTTTTTCTTATAAGATTTAATAATTTATCTTTTATGGAATCATTTACTTAAAATTACTCTCCTTCCCTAAATTCAAAGTCATCCAAGTCTTTCCACGAATGACTCAGAAGCATTCTTAATTTTGTTCGGGAGCCACTTTCTCGCTTGGATCTTTGTGTTTCTCTCATTCAAAGTAAGCCTATCTATATTAAAACTAGCTCTGATTTAAAACCATCCAAACCTTTTCGTAAATCATTAAGAGTCAAGTTTGATTTTATTCTTGAGCTACTTTTTTATTTTTAAAGTCACTCCAACCATGATAACAAAGTAAAAAAAAAATCCCACGGCTAATTTTGTTTTTAAGCCACTTCTCAATTCTTCTATTAACTGAAATTATGGATTAAAAAAAGTACTAAATTTTATGAGAGTTAATGCTAGAGTCAATATTTCATGATCCGATTTTACTAAGCTTTTTAGGTCGTATTAGAGGTTATACTTTAAAAATTAGACCTTCACTTTTTTGTTGTTTTTTTTTCAAATGAGATAACTCCACCAGTAGATTTTTAGCTAAATGTATTCATAATAAATCTTCTCTTCTGTCTCCAAACAATTCTTGTGATTGATTGAGTTAATATAAAAAAATTTAAAGCGAATCCAAAATGAGACAATTACGTAGCATCAAGCAAAAATTGTTCACATACATAGACTACATTGTCTAAAAATCACTATTTAATTATTCCAATTGTCGTTTAATTATTCCAATAAACAAACAAGTAAGTATGCCAAATTTTGTGTCTTTTTTTCCCTCTGTCTTCTAGGAATTAAGGCGCTTGCCCCTTTGAATATGTTCGTAATAAGGGGTTGATTCCTTGCCTACTTTCTATTCATACAATTAGCTCGGTTAGATACTTCTTTCATGGCTTTGCTTCGAAATTGAGTGGTTGTAACCGGAAAAAACGATGTGCATAAAACAAACAAACAAACAAACAGAAATCATCTCTATCCACTAAACGTATTGCAAAATTATTTGCATTACTAGGTGCTTATAAATAAGATGCAGACATTCCTAGGTGCTTGTTGATTTCTTAATGCAAAAAAATGAGGGTGGATGGCTGCTGAAATTAGGATATGGAGACAAGAACTTTTCTAAGGTAATTAAAAATTATTAATTAAATCAAATATCAAATTCTACATAGGGAAATTGTAGAAATATGTCATCTATACATTGATGCTCGTCAATCTTAGTCTTCTCCTCCAACATATCAATTTCATAATAGAGGCCAAAGAAAAGTCATGGCCGTGACTTAACTTGCACAGTCATGCAAGTGCAAGTTGAGATTCCTTAATTTTGAATCAAACAAAATCAGGAAGAATGAAGAAGAATGCAAAAGAGAAAAGCTACAATATATTATGAAATCAAAAGATTACAATTACAAAGTAAACATCCATCTCGCAAGAAGATTTTTACTTAGGATATTATAGGTAGGAAATCCACATGGATGGACTGTTTTTCTCATTGACAACCTGGAGAACACCAATAAATTTATAATATCAAATTTCGTATTATCACACCATTTCAAACTTATATTTCTTAATCTAATACGGTTTACAGTTTTGCGTCGCCTAAGTCACCATTTCATTGTCACATTTAGGCAATACTCCAAGTACAGCTATGTCAGTCTATGGCATTGTTTTAAATCGATGCCAATTCTTCATCGTCATTCTTGGTCCCCTTTCTTTTAATATCTCCAATTTAGGGATTTCAAATTTTAAATCAATATTCTTTATCCCCAGTCATCCCTGCATTTTCTATGTTATTCTATGATCCCTAATTCTATCATAGAATGACATAAGACAATATCACTGAATGTATTTATCACTCAATTTATTTAGCTCAATAATATAATCGTCCGTAAACGTTGCTCAATTTGATATGACTGAGATTCAAGAATTTGGGTATTACAAGGTATAGGAAGGTGGCGAAGAGAGACTAGACGGTGAGAGGGGTTCCTTCTTTAGTGTTGAAAAGGAGGAGAATATTTGAAAATTTTTTGTTTTGTGAGAACGCAGATGAAGAGGAGGAGGACGTCGGCTGGGGTCGGCTTGGCTTATAAACCACGAATTTTGGAAAAATAACAAAGATTGTAAAATTTAAGAAAAAATAACAACGTATTTTGATTGGACAGAGCTAGATAGAGGATCTGGACTCTAAACTCTCAGGATAAGTTGATTATATCCAAGGGAAGCTTAATAGATCTCTCATTTTCTCCAACGACAAAACAAAGTCACATGATGCTTCTAGATAAATACGATGTAAATAAAAACACTTACTCCGACAAAAGATAGGTTAATTCAACTATATAAACGAAGTGATCAGAAAAAGAAGAAAAGATATCTCTTCAGCCTTAGTTAGTTCACTTTTACGCAGGATGCAAATGAAATGGACAAAGTTCAATCAGCAAGAGTAGCAGTGCGACAACAAAGCACAACATCAATAGAAGATGGACCACCCCACCACAAACAATATTTGGGAACAAAGGAGCTATTTGTATAACTTATCTTTAACCTCCAAAGGTGCATATTAAACCTTATTGTGTTTATCCTTGTACAATTTCAATCTTAAAATTTTAAAGCATTCAGTTTCATTTTCTAACATTTTTAAAATATACTTTGAATAAATGAAAAATAAAAGATATTTAATTTCATCTGTTTAGTTTCACGTTAATTTTTATTAAATTTTAAAAATAAGTTAGTAGACTTCACTATTATGTAGTATAATAAGATCTAAGTGACTTATTTTAAAAAATAAAATTATTAATATTTTCGTATCATAATAAGACTCAAATAATTTGTTTTGTAGATTAATTTTTAAAAAAAATTCCCTAATCTAACTTAAACTTGTCATTAGTTAATTTTGAAACCCTAATTGACAAAAAAAAATGAAAAAGAGTTTCACATTAACCTTCCGGGATACTTTAACAAATTTGTTGAACTAGTTACTCGGCGTCTCCCACTTCTTTTTTTGGTAAATAAAAGAGCTAACAACTAGCTAGATCTAATAACAGGATTAAGGTGCCGAGTGCGACTAACACTCATGCAATCATAATTGAGAGTTTGCATTATAACATCCGGGGGCTGTTGATAAATAGCATTTCCCTCTCTAAAAACATGATGAATCGTGACTTGCCAACTGCGGGATATCACTTCAACTTGGCCATCTAGCATTTCATGTTGCTCCTTCTTTTGGCAGTCTTCATTACTCATTAGCCTTATTTTGTTGTCTTTCTTTGTTAATCTTGTTCCTTGCTCATGATCATCGCAATTGTGCCGAAATATAGCAATTCTCAATTAAAAATATAATGATTATAAAACTAATATAAATATATAAATAATTTTAATTTTAAAATAAATTACCTCGACTTCACTATATTACATGACAGTAAAGTCTATTAATCAATTTTTAAAAATAATAAAAAAATATCTCATCATCAATATTTAACAGACGAAAATTTAATTCCAATTAATATTTCTTTCATTTAAGCTCTATTTTAAGCATTTTAAACATATTAGAGTTAAAATTAAACACTTTATAACGTAAGAATTCAAATTAAATTATAATGAGAATGATAAAGTTTAAAATACATTTTTGTCTATACAGATAAAGATTTATAAGTTGGAACTGGAAATCTCCTTTGAATTAAATCACATAACTGAAATAAAAAAAGAATTTATATAATTTTACCTTCCAAGAATATAATTTAGAAGGTGAGTCTTGGACAGTTTGCTCATTTGTAACTATAAGGTTAGAAGTTCATGTAACGAAAATAACCTTTTATAAAAATATAAAAGAAAAATTGCATCCATTATAACTCTCCCTAGGTTCGAGAAGTGAAAAACCTTATGCATTGGGATACATTGACATTACCTAACAAGAAAAGAATTTCTCATGTAGACACTATCTGAGGTTGTAAATAGGAGTATTACCAATGTTACGAATGGCGTATTAGATTTGGTACCAGATTAGGTTCTAGTACGGTACTATATCAGTACCGGTTAATATCATATATCATTTCGGATAATTTTTTAAATTTATAAAATAGTCCTTGATTTTTTTAAAAAATTACAAAATAGTTCACTTTCATACTATACATTTGTAGTTTATTTAATTTAGCTTTTTTTGTTTATATCTTATTCATTTTAGTTTATATATATCTTTATTATATTCTAATTATTTCTATATATAATAATTATCTATATATAATATTTATCTATATATGATAATTATCTAAATATAATAATTTATTGTAAAATAATGAAAATAATTCAAAATCTTGAATTATTAATTTGTTATTTTAGCAAAAGTTTGAATAATTTTTTTAGAATTGTTATTTTTTCACATTCCATTTCATTTTACATTTAATTAGACATAATCAAAATTTTAATTTAATATATAAAATTAATTTAATAATTATTA
>JAOQMR010000006.1:17781024-17800200 GCA_027563865.1 Erythroxylum pelleterianum | reverse complement strand
AAATAATAATTTTTAAATTATTTATTTAAAAAATAAAATATTTTTATTAATACTTTATTAATAAATATTATATAAAATAGTAAAAAATTAAATAAAAATTTATTAGTAGTAATTATTTGTAATAAAATAAAATTAATTTATTTTTAAGTTTTATTTAATTTATAATTATTATTAGTAATAAAAATATTTATTATCATTTTAAAAACTTTGGGAAAAAAAAGGGGAATGAGGGAGGGAGATTTTACAAATATTTGAAAATTTTACAAAAAATTTCTCCAATTTTTTAAAATTTTCGATACCAACTAAGATTTGGCCGGTATTCAAGTACTGACCGATACAGCCGAAACCAGCCGGTATTTAAACTTGATACTAAACTCAACATACCTTACTACTTACTAGTTTTAGTCCGGTACGATTCATATTCATAACTATGAGTGTGACCTATTTGTTAGATTCAGTTTAGCTCAGACCTAAATAATTGTGATATGACCTTTTATAATATTCTTCTCAACTATCTAGGCCACTTCTTTTGCCTCGGCTACTCACTAGTTATAATTTCTTTATAATCATTGGACGATATAGTTAGCAATGCTAAAAATAACTAATGCGATTGCAACTTCTATCGACATTGTTAGATTTTTTCATCAAAACGATCAAGTCGACATTGTTAGATTCTTTTCATCAAAACGATCAAGTCGACATTGTTAGATTCTTTTCATTAGAACGATGGAACGACCAACATTCATTGCATATTTACTCCAATCCATTCGCATCAATCTATTATAGCTGCTTGTTGCTAGGCGGAAATCAACCTTTCATTACATGACCAGACAGCTCACTAGATATATATCCTAATAAACTAGAAGTCCAACAAAAGTTTGGGAAAAAACAATGTCAAAAGAAATACAGAAAGATTTCTTTTTTCCTTTTCTAATTCCAGGAAAAAAAACGATCACGTAAATCATCCATCCAAAAATTTGAAAACACAGGATTTCCGATTTTGCAAATGAAAAAGTTGATTTGTGAAATTAAGAGACTAATCATAAAACATAGCTATACAAGATTCTAAAGTAATGTCAACGTGTGAAGAGTGGTGAAAATCATGTATATGATCTTAAATGTATTGTTGCAACGGCAAACTGAATAAATACATATATCTCTAGGAAGATGAAGTAAATTCATTCGGATACCAGGAAGACCACAAGAATCCTGCAAGCGTCACAAAATTGATACCAAAAGAGTTACTCTATTAATACTGAATCTCATGATGCTCCAACTTTAGGAGCTTTGTTGGCTCGACCTCTCCTAAAATCATTTCTATCACTTTCTCTAGACCGAGGATGCTTACTGCCACCCTTATGGAACTTTCCTCCCCTGAAAATAATGCAAACAAACTTAGGACATTTATACCATCATGTGAATGAGCTCCAAGCCTAAAGAGGCTTAAAGACGTTGAGCAACTTAAATCAAATTAAACTTGATATATTACACATATCCTAATACAGACCTTCCTCGGTTACCCCTTTCCCGATGCTTTTCTTGATTACCACGAAGCTGGCTCCAGTATGCCTTTTCTGCCTCGCCTAATAGCATAAGTAAACAAAAGATTAGCACTCTATTGGAGCCCAGCCTGCAATGCAGGACTGTGCAAATTATTACTATAAGCTATTGATAGAAAAAGGAACAGACTCAAAAATCAGTGACAATATAAGAACCCAAATGCAGCTGAAACCCATTAGATATTCACCCCCCACCCAAAACTGATAAAAATAGGATCAGTAATCAAGTGCTTATACACAAAGTTGTCGCTTCAGACTTGGATGAGAACAAGATAGCTATTTCTATTTTCAAGTATCAGAATACAATACAGTGAAAAATTGGTGCCATCTTGCAATAATCATACAATAAGCTAATACATGTTACTTAAACTGTATTCCATGAATCCATTGGTACTGGAAAAGCAACCAATAGATTTGTTGATCCTTGAATAGCAAGCAAAAATGAATCCAGACCTTCCATGAAAAGAAGTTCTATACCAGCCATGGTTTTGTAATAAGACAACAAACCCACCTTAAAGAAACAGAAAATGAATTACTTTGGCAACAAGATAAAGGAGTACTCGTAACATAAAAGCCCCACTCCAACATCTTAAGTGCAGCTCATTAGAGATTGTTGCCTACCAGTCACTGGTTCTAAAGCTGCAATGAAATTTTTCACAATCAGACCATCTTCTTTAGCTAGGACTGCTGCTGCACGAGCTTTCTGAGCAGCTTCAGGTGCTTCAAACCTAATGTATCCCGACTTATCTCCAATCTTGAAATCAATGAACTGGAACAAGATCAAAATATATATGAGATATTTTAATAAAAGATAATGATGCAACTTTGAATACCTGCAACAACATAAAAAAGCAACAACTACTCACCCCATTTGAAGTGATAATGAAAATTTAGTTTAAAAAAGGAAAAGAATTAGATACAATCTGAGCTTCATGATAAAGTATATAACCTACACAGTTTTGATTTTGATAAAAGTTATTATCAACTTTAGGAGGAAATAGATGAACTTTCAAAAGAGTAGGGGAAACCATCTACCTTTACAGTACCATATTTTGCAAAGACAGCCTTCAGATCCTCACGCAAAACAACATTCATATTGTTTCTGCAGACAGCAGGATTGAGTTTTTCCCCTTTCTCTTCACTGTTTTCAGTAGGATCGGTAGATAATTTATCGCCTGCTTTACTTTCACAGCCGTTGTCATCCCTTTCCTCTTCAACATTCATCTCAACATTTTCTTTGTCAGCATTAACATTTCCTACTACAGCTTCTCCATTTCCTTCAGTAGCATTTTCTGCAGTTGTATTCTCCAAAGAATTTGGCTGACTGTCTGTTTTACTGGCATTACTGGTGCTCTCGGCAGGCTCCTGAGCATTTTGTTCAGCTGAATTCCCACCTGACATACCTTTCAATGTAAATGCAACAATCAAACCCTTGGGATAGCTGCAGCAGAACCAAGAGGAAAATCGGGTTAGACATATAGGAAATTTACTAGTTACAACACAAAGCATGTTTAGTTTCTTACTTTTCTTCTGGACTAGGACTTTTCTTATGATTGGAGCCCATTAAGGAGCGGAGATTTTGAACTTCTTCTGCTTCTTTATCTCTTTCTGCATCAAATTGCTTCCTGAGTAAACACATTTGCATTAGATGGTTTAATTCACGAACACTAACTATGGCAGCTTTGCACCAAAGTTGTTATGGACCTCCAATGCTGGAACAGCAACTAGTAAAGCAATCAAATCATGGCACACTTTCTGCCATATTAGCATGGTGTATATCAAAGTGAACTTAACTCTGTAGAAGCAAATTCCAATATCTGATTACTTATATTAGAATTAAAGCTAAAGCTGATACTAACAATTTTGCGAGGAAAGAATATTCATTCCATGTATCGTTACACCAACTTAGTCACATCTAACATGGAACAACAGAATAATTACAGCTCCGCTTTTGTTCATATTTCCAAGTACTCTGGCAAAGTCCTTAAAGAACATAGGTGAAGAGAATATTACCATAGTTCTTATTTAAGCTCTTATAGTATCATTAACATAAAAGTTCCATCTAGTATTGTAGAACAACATAAAAGAAAACTCACTGTTAGTTATATATGTTTTGGAGACATCAAATATTATAATTAAGAGTATGTATTATTTAAATTAATATATTAAAACAAATATCAAAGAAAACAATTATAAGCAATCTTACTTTGGTCTTATCTCCAACTGCACACCTCCAAAAACCAAGCTTTGAGTCAAAACTTTCTCAGTTTCTTCCTCTGCCGAGAATTCAACCAAAGCACTACCACAGAATACCCTTTTATCAGCTACATGATGAGGCATCCTGACACTAGTAACCTGAAAATTTTTCAAGCACATGCTACTAAAATCATAAATGAAAATCACTACAATATTATGTATTCTTTTATGTGGATAATAATTAATTAAAAAAAGCCACAAATAAACCACAATTATGCCAGCAAATGGTTGGAACATCTTTAACCTTGCCATATTGCCGAAAGAAAGCCTCCACAGCTTCCCGTTTCACATCATGCTCCAAGGGTGATGCAGCGATGGTTCGTACGTCTAACTGCTCAATTGCCTCTTCTGGCTTCAACAGGGCAGCAATTCGACCGACTTTCATTCCTGAAACAGATATACAAATAACACATAATTTAGGCATTAACTTTTCCATGCAAATGAAAAACAAAATCATTAGGACAACCTATTCCACGGTGCGTCAAATTTCATATCTCGTATAAAACCAGATAAATCTCAAATCAAAAAGGCAATTTATAAGTTTTAGTAGCCTGTGTGCACTGAACCAACTAAGCCTAAAGTCAATGAACAGGGCTAGTAGATTATCAGCTAACCATACACAAAGTCAAATCCTCTATTCCCTTTTCACATTTTCCCGGTATTGTAATAGAGCACAATAGTCAAATTCTGAACTTCAAATTAGAGAACAGAATTCTATTGTGTGTAGTTGTTGTTGTTGTAAAATAGAGAACAGAATAATACTAAATCGAGAAACTGACCATCTTCAGAAATTTTAAGAGCACTTGATTTCCTAAGAGTCTCAGCAACTGCCTTCACGGTATCTTCGGGTACATCTTCTGGCTTGAGATCCCCAAGTTTCAAATAACCTCTCATCTTTCTGAACGAGCAAATCAATCCCAAGCTAACCACTAGATTACCAGTCAAGGTTACATAATCTAAAAAACGGAAACAGAAGAAACAAAAGGAAGCCAATCCCACAATTAAACATGAAGCCATTATTTAACTAAACACATGCATATACATATAGGAGACACACTCAGAGCACACCCACACAAGAATGAAGCAAAAGGATACTGCCATCCTCGCTAGAATTGATTGTGTTTCTTAGGAAATTATCCCTTGGAATATTGCTATCGCTGAAGTAAAACTCTACCTGTAACCAAAGGGAATCAAATTGAAAAAGTTACAACTTTTCCAAGCTACTCCCGAAAACAAGTGAAAATGATTATTGGGAAGATTGTAATTGACCTGTCTAAGGACTTCGTTCGCAGTGGCTTCATCTAAAGCCGCCATCGTTACTTGCAGAGTGTGCAACTTTAGAGTAAAGAGAGGAGTATTAATTAGGGTTTTAAGAGAGGAATATAGAAAAGAGCCATTTTCAGTGTAGTTTTATAGGCTCCCGGGTTTTAAGTTTTAAGTGAACCGTCAAGTAGATGCCGAACAAGACGGTCTACAACGTTTGAAGTACTTGTAAGCAAGTTAGGATGGAAATTGGTTCCTCTCGTTGATTAGAAATCGTATCCTTTGTTTCCGTCAATAAATTATTGTCTTATTCTATTAAATATCATTAATATATTTACATAAAATTTACACAAATATAAGGACAAAATTAAGTATTACAAAATTAGAATACTCTAACATGAACATAGTACTCCAACCCGATCAAGCTTAGAATTTGAATCCAAGGAAAATAAATACCTGAAAAAGTTGAGAAACTTGTTGACCAAGATGAGTAAACTTTGACATTTTGGTAATACTTGGGCAAAAAATGTTTTTTTAAACCTTTAATGGTAACATAATTTAAAGGTAACCTAGTCTTTTTTATTTTTATATAAGTAATTTATATTACACATATACATGATATATTATTAGAAAATCAGGACATGATTTAATCTTACATACAATAGAAAAAGAATAATATCGTTTCATTTAATTTTTCCAAAGTTAAGATCATTTTAAATTCTATAGCATGCATGAACATTATAAGCCACAAACATAAATTATATTTTATTATGTACCTTCATCTTTTTCTTATATTTCTAAAATTAGTTCATCACTAGCAACATAATCATATAAGTGTTCAACTTCTACCAATATCTACACCAAGTAGTTGAGAAGACTCTACAAGTGGTGTAGAGAAGGGTAAGTAAAAAATGTTTGATCCTTTAGAACTTATATCTATCTGTAATATAACTCGAACCTTTTAGTAATGTAATTGAAATCTAATTTTTCTTTTAATTAAATTTTTAATTAATTATAATTAAATATTAGCTAGGCTTAAATAAGATTTGATATTTGAAATTAGTCCTTTTCATCAAATGTCTTATATTTAATATTAAATTTTCTCAAACTTTACAATCAAATTCGACTTGATTAAAATATATTTTTTCTTTCTAGTCGTACTCTTGTGTATCTCATTAAGTTCCTAAATATGTTGATAATGGATATAAATTATAACTATAAATCATATTTAGGAGTCGATAAATTAAACTTGTTCAATTTATCCTTAATTATTAAATTAAATAATTTATATTAATATTTTAAGATTGACATTTAGAAACATATCACGACTACCTAAATATTAGGAAAGTCAAGATGATTTTGACTAAACTTTTCGTTCATACTTTTTTTCATATAATCTATCATAAAAATATTTTTATTAGATATATAATACTAAATTAATGTCTATTTTATTTGAGTCAATTCGTATTAGTTCTCAAATATTAGTAGTTAATTCTATTAACAATATTTGAAAACTACTTTTAAATTATCATTTGACTTTAGTCAAAGATTTGTTGACTAAATAATAATAAAAAACAGTAGAACATACTTTGTAACTGCTTTAGGGTGATGAGTCATATATTGATCTTTTAACTACATCTATATAGTTCATTTTACATTTAATAACTATCAATTGAGCTATCTTTGCCTAGGATAGGTTTAAATAGTATCAAACTATAAAAATCCCTATATGAGATACTTTGGAGATCTCAAGTCAAAGAATCACTTATTCAACCATTATAAGGAAAAATTTCATAGACATACAAGGAATGTTCTAAATGAAATTCTTATGTTAGGTCACTTCAATAAACTTGTTCTCTAATAATCAGTCATATATGTTAAGTCAAAATGACTTTACGAAATGATTTTGATGAAGAACAAATAAAAAAACTGAAATAAAAAGCAAACGGAAGCTGAAATGAAAAGCAGATGGAAGCTGAAATGAAAAGCAGATGAAAGCTAAAATGAAAAGCAGACGAAAGCTAAAATGAAAAGTAGACGGAAGCAAAACGAAAAACAGACGAAATAAACAGACGAAAGAAAGCAGACGAAAGAAGCAAAGCACGTCAGATGACGAATCAGTCTGAGTTATTTACAGAACTCAACTGAATAACTGATTCTTTAAAGATCAAGAAGCAGTTAAAGACGAAGACTATAAATATGAGTCGGAGTCGAAGATTGCAGAAGTTACTGAAGTTAGCGAATTTAAAGAGCTTAGCAATTCTTGAGAGAAATTATTGTGCGAAAAATCTAGAGCTATTTTTTTCTGTAACAAAGCTCGAAACACCTTTCAGTTGAAAGTAGTGCAGATAGCCTAAAAAGGCTAAGTGTGAAAGAATATTGATTGTAAGAGACCTGAAGAGGCTCGGAAACAAAGAATACATGTAACGTTTTGAGAGATAGTAAAATCTCAGAAAGATATCTAAGGACTAGACGTAGCCCACGGTTTGGGGTGAACCAGTATAAAAATCATTGTGTCAACATCTCTCAACTCTCAATCTCTCTCTTAACTCTCAATTTTCGATCTTACTATTTTTACACAAGTTTTCGAAAATACTTTACAACTTTGATTTTCAGTAGTTTTTGTGAAAAGAACAATTTTCTTTTAACGAACTTATTTTCAAAGGGGATTACCGAAAAAGAATACACAATTGAACCCCCCTTCTTGTGCATTTGCATATCATTATTAAGTCTTGTATTAACGTGTGATTCACTTCAATATATTTGTTTAAATATCTTTATACTTTAGTATGGAAGATCAACTACTTCCTTTATAAATAAGAAACATAACGTGAGATAGTCTTTACGTACAATTAATATCCAATCTCAATATAATAATAACTATGAACAATTTAGAAATAATATATAAATGTAATATAAATATCATTATTTTATTTGCAATGTATATTTATCTTATGGACTTTATCTTAGGCATCAATTAAGTAAACAAATGTGTATAAGATAAAGAATACCTTTAAATATTTATATAAAAAACTACAATTAACCAACGGATGTAAGACACAAGTCAATATATATATTTATATATTAATTGACCTAAAATACTATCTTAAAATATCTATTTTTATTAAGATTTCACTATCTCAATTTTATATGGTTTAGTTCAGTTAGGTTCGCATCTTATTTAAATCACTAATTTAAAATTTTTCTCCTTTCTCACTCCTCATTTAACACTTCCTTTTCATTCCAGTATTTAATCACTAAAATTATATGATATGATTACATTATGAACTTTAATATGCCATTACTCGAAGACTGCTTTAGACTATAAATTGAATTTAATAATTTGAACACTTTATGCTCTTGGCCTTTTTGAAAGAAACATATTCATTATTATATATAGATTTCTCCATCTAGTTCTCCATTTAAAAAATGTAATATTTACTTCTATTTGATGTAACTCAAGATCTATTCCAATCATCAATGCTAAAATTACTTGAACGGATGTTGAACATCACAATAGATGAGAATGTCTTCTTATAGTTAATTCCTCCCATTGTGTGAATCCTTTTCCCATTAGATGTACTTTATATCTTTTAATTCTGCCATAAGCTTTTTGGTTAACTCTGAAAACTCTTTAGTTATTGATTGCTTTACATTTTTAGGACGATTAACTAAGTATAAGACTCAATTCAAGCTTATTAAATTATATTCTTCTTTATAGATTTAGCTTAGTAAGACTAGATGGCAATGTTTTAAAAATCGGACTGGTGACTGAATCGGAGAAGCAACTGATTCAAGGGTCAATGGTTTAACCGAAATTCAACCGTGATCGAACCAGTGACTAATAAATATATAAATTTTTATTTTTATATTATATATATAAGATAATTTTTAAACATACTATTTAATTATTTATCTAACTTAAACCTTCAAACTTCAAAACACACAAGTTTTTTTAAAGTTCACTAACATAACACAAAATAAGATAACAAAGCTCACTAGTCACTAGTCATGTTTCATCAAAAAATTAAAAAAAAAGATCACTAATCATAATATTCATTCAAGTCAAAATCAAATGCTTCTTCATCATTGCCAATATGAACATCTTCAACAGATTCCAAATTTGGTTGTTCGGCAATTTCTTCATCACCTAATTTCATAATAAACAATATTAGACAAAATTACACTTGGAAATAATATATCTAATTTTTAATATTATATTACAAAGCAAATTAATAATAACCTTCATGTTATTGTAGTGCCTCATCAATTATTGGAATTGCATTTTCCTGATAAATAGTATTTTTAAGATCTTCCTTACCAAGCTCTAAGGATCCATCATTTTCAATGATCCAAAAATCAAGTTTGTCTATAGATTCATAATCAATATGAACATATTTCATTTTCTTGTTTTGCAACCTAGAACAAAACATTAATGGTAAGTTCAAATATAACTATGTTGGAAATTGCAAACAATAATAATAAGTTAATAACGTTTAACTAAAAGTGGAAAACAACAATACTGATTCTTCAAACGCAAGTTGTAAGTGACATAAATATGATCACATAGCCTTTGATGCTCCAATTTATTTCTCTTCTTTGTGTGCATGCGTTCAAAAAAGCTCTAATTCCTCTCGCAACCAAAAGAGGAAGATGTTTGGCTAAGAATACGAATAACCAACTTTTGCAATGTTAGAGCACTACCCCCATACAATCGCCACCATTCATCTACAAAAAATTTGTAATTATCAAACAACAAAATACTCATAGATAATAAACATTAAAAGTATTAAAGAATATAATTAAAAATAAAAAGTATTATATTAGTAGTAATATAATAGTTACCAAGGCGTAAGGTGTTTAACTTTAACACCTTAAGAGCACTTTCTCGATTGAAAGTACCTTGGTGATCATGATAAACTTGAATCTCTTGAATGCCTTTCGACAAGTCAGCACAAAAACTTTTTATATCAAGCATATCAAGAAGAGTAGATAGAATCCTATTCTTCTCACGATAGCTTTCAGCATAAAAGAAAGTAGGATTCAAAAATACGCTACAGCATGAAGATTAAGCTTTAAATGCTTATCCCATCGAGCCTTGATGATATCGGTGTAAGGCTTATATAATTGTGGCTTCTGTTTAAAGATCTGCTTCAGTGCATTTTTTATCCTAAGCATGCCCTTATAAACATAAACCAAAGAAGGTTTTTCATCCGCATCTACAATTCTCAACAATCGAATGATAGGAGCCACAACTTTCACCATGATCAAGCAATCATTCCAAAACTTGCTATCTAATAAAATAGAACTAATAGATTTCCTATTGCAGTCCTTGCCAATTTATGACTAGTAAAGTGCTTATCAATAACCAAAGCTTGTAAGTCATGCTTATGATCATAAACACTTTTCAAAGTAATGAAAGTAGTGGCAAACCGAGTTACCCCTGGACGCACTATCTCTCTCCAACCTTCCCTTTTTCTTAACCAAGATAAGAAGATTATATGATTGTACACAAAAGAAGTTACCTTTGAAGCCTTTGAAACAAGTTCTACAACATGAGGCATATTACCAATATCCTTTAGAAGGAGATTCAAACAATGTGCAGCACAAGGTGATCAAAAAATATGCTTGTAGCGTTTATGTACCAATTTTCTAGCTGCTACATAATTTGCTGCATTATCTGTCACTATGTGAACAACATTATCTACATCAACCCACTTAATAACTTCAGAAAATAAATTAAATAATGATCTCGCATCTTTTACCATATCTGAAGCGTCAATAGATTTCACAAATGTTAGACCTGTAAAAAAACAAATAAAGTTAAAAAGCTTAACTTGTATAATAACAAACCAAATTCACAATATTATACCTACTAGATAATAAACTAGAAACTTTATCAAAGTTGTTTGTCTTTGATCACTCCACCCATCTGCCATGATTATACAACCTGTTTTAGCCCAATTTTCTCAATTATTATCAACAAGTAGCTGACATTCTCTCTTACAATCTCCTAACAAATTAACCCTCAAATCATAATATGGTGGACCTTTAATCTTAGGCCCAATCCCAATCGCAACAATTGCATCCAAAGCTTCTTGAAAGTAAGGAGACTGAATTGCATTGAAAGGAATACAAGCATCAAAAATCCATCTAGCAATTGCAATATGTGCCTTGTGAATTGCTTCCTTACTAGATAACACACTTCTCAAACTTGGTTGAGACCTTGGAGTTGTCCTTGGAGAAAAACTTGAATATCTTTCCATATCAACAGCTTTCCTTTTCTCTTTGCGTTTACCAAGTGCTTGTCTCTTAGTTGAACACGTTTGTTATAGTTCTTGAACTTCCTCTTGAGATTCAGGTTGATCACCATATGCTTCATTTAAATCCTCCTTTCGCTTCTTTTGTTGCACTTACCTTAATGACTCCAACATTTTTTGACGGACATCATGACTAACCTTTTTACAAGAACTTATTTGACTAGGTACACTAGCAAGATGTTGTTTCATCCTATTTATGCCACCTCTTCTAAAAACCAATGAGCAATGTAGACAAGTAAATATATCAGTAGCACCCTTTTCATGCAAAGAAAAATGCTCCCATGCAGTATCAGTTTTTCGACGATGTGGATTAACTGAGTTCGCTAAAGATTGCTGCCCGAATGATTGTGTGATGGGATTAGGAGTATTCAAATCATTTGGAGTAATAATCTCATTAGGAATATCCATGTTTCTAAATTTTGAACTTCCTATAAAAATTACACAAAATTTTATAATGTCATATTCATATATAGCATTAAATCTCTCTAATCACAAATTTTTTAGCAAGACTACTAACTAGATAATAGATTATGTACCAAACTAGCTTTTATATAGGCAAGTTACTCATAACAAGCTATTAGGTGATACAAATTATAGCAAGTAAATTATTACATATAATAATCTAATTAAGACATAACTAGAAGATACCAAAAAATAAAAAAAATATGCGATTTTAAAAAAACTTGTCCATAATTAGAATTAAACAAATTCCATAATTAGAATTAAACAAAGAATGACCAAAACTTGGACCGTTCTTTGAAAAAAAAAGTTATTAGATAAAGGCACAAAACAACAAAATTTGCTAAATTTACATAGAACTTTAGATAGTACCATATACTTCATAATTCATATTAATAATTAATTTTAGTTAATTAAACATATAATATTAAATTAAATTATTCATACTTCTTATTAATATATATTAAATAATTTAATAATATATATTTAGTTAATAGTAAATCAAATTATGAAAAAAAACAAAAAACAGTTTTTATAATTTTCATAATTTTTGAAAACAGAAAGAAATCAAAACAAAAACCAAAAAACTCAAATAAACATATTTTTTGAACAGAAAACTTAAAATAAAAATAAAAAACATGCTCTAAATTTTTATTTTGATTAAAAATATCTAAAGCTTATTAATTAATTCTTCAAATCCAATAAAGTTTGCATATGGTTTAAGTTTAAAAGGTGTTGCTAATATAAAGTACAGTACAACATAATAAAAATCTTGTTATTAAAAATATTTAAAAAATACTTGAATTTTACAAAAAAAATACTTTGCCTATAAAACTACCCCGATAGATGGTTTAGTAAACAAAACATCTCAACGTCTCAAGTTGCATATGAATTTTGTTTCTTTCTAATTATTAATGTTGTTGTTTGCAGTAAGAAAGGTCTCTACACGTAAGAAAGGTCTCTGCACAATACAAGTTTGAGAGATAGAGTGATAGAGTGAAACACAAACTTATTAAGAGAGATAGAGTGAGAGACGTTAGAGAGAGAGATAACGAGAGAGTGAGAGACCTGAACTGCTAAGGATTTAAGCCGATGAAGAGTGAATAGTGGCAGTGGCTAAGATGAGACCTAAGACTTGAGAGAGAGCGGCAGCGCGCGTCTTGTTTGTCTTCTTAATTCCCTGAGTTTTGATTTTTAACTTCTTAAAATAAAGGCATTTTAAATGGACCGACCAGTCCTTTCTTACATCGGTTCAACGGTTTTTACTGGTCCGGCCGCAAAATGAACGAGTCAATCACTCACAAAAAATAAGGGTTAAATCGAACCATTTCATGCTCTAGGTCATTGGTTCTCCGCTCCAACAGATCAGTTTGGTCCGATGTTCAAAACACTGCTAGATGGAGCCTTTTGACATTTCTTAGCTCATTTTTTTATGGAACTACCATGGAGGTGTCAAGAAATTATCTAGGAATCAATCTACTAATATTGTGGTCACAAATTTATCTATGCCATCATATACTTAAACTCTTTTGGTAAGAGTTTTATATCTCCTCTTTATAATACAGGTTTGTTTATATAAAAGTCAATTGTTTATGTACTTTTTTTTCATTATAAAACCTCTTAAATTAACCATACAAGCACTCTTATCCCCAATTAGTTCTTAGAGGCTTATTTTTCTTACTTGACGGATTCTTAGCTAAAGTTATATATTTTCTATTTTAAAAAGTTAAATTTATATACTATTTGGAAATAGCGTAACCATGTCAAGTATAGTCATCAATAAAGGTGATGAAATAAATACATATGTCTTGCTCTCACACTCATTGTGCCACATATATCTTAATGAATTAATTGCAATGGATCAATAACTATTTGTCTTTTACCAATGATTTTAATGACATTTTGTTGGCTAAACAATGTTCACAAGTAGATAATCATACTTTATATAGGTCTTCTGAATAACCCTCTTTGACTAACTGATTTATTCGATCTTGTCAAATATGACCAATTATAGCATGCCATAAATTATCATCAAAATTAAAAGTACTAGATGAAGTCATTAAATAAAAATTAATTTTACTTGTTTAGGAACTAACAAAATTAGTTCTGAAACATAGAAAACAAATTCAATATCAAATATTTAGAAGAACAAATAGAAATAAAAAGAATTCATATTCTATATCCCCCTTTTGTCTCTAATGAAATCTTCTTACAATTTGGATTGAAGGTTGCTCTCTATCAGATCTTGTGACATAATATTCGTGTTTTCTTCGTCCTCAATTTAGCACTGCTTCTTCACTAGTTTACAATACGACTCTAAGTGCTTTCCTTTTTTATCTTTATAATTTCCTTTTATAGCAAAAACTAGGGCTTTTGGAATATTCCCAGTCACTTATACAACTGTATAGGTGACCATGTATCTCAAAATTTCCTTTAAATCACGACTTAATTACATTATTGCATAATCTTACATGGACAACATACACAATCGTGTATGTCAACATATAAGGATATGTATCTCCATATAGGCATAAACAACATTTTTGAAGCTTTACATGTTTACAATGACTTACATGGTCCCTATGCACGACCATATATCTCCAAAGTTGCTTCAAATCTTTGTTTTATGCCTCGATTTCACCTAAATTCTTCTCCTTTTAGTCTATAAAGGCAATTATCACCTATAAACACACTTTAAGCAAACTAAGCACCAAAAATGCTATAAAACTATTAAATAACAAGAAAATTTCACTAATTTATCAATCACTTATACAATCATCACAATGAAAATTTTCATAGACATATAAGTAATGTTCCAAATAGAATATATATAGGGTTAGTAACAAGAATTTGTTGTTTAATAAATAGCCATATATTTGTTTAAGTATCTTTATACTTCATTATATAAGATTAGATACTTCCTTCATAATAAAAATATAAACAAGTGTTAGTTTTTTTACATTCCATTAATTTCCAAGCTTAATAGAACAATGAATAAGAAAAATTTAGGGATAATACATAAATGCACTATAAATCTCGTAATTATGATCTCCAAATACATTTGAATATGTATAAGATAAAGAATTCCTTTAAATTATTATGTCACTAAACTACAACCAATAAATTACTTGTAGGATACACACCAACAATAATCATGTCTATGTTATTACCTTTTAACATGATTCATGATGTTATTGTTGTTACACTTTTCGTGCATTTAAATAGGAATATATGGACTTTCCCATTTAATATTGACTTTAATTTGAATTTCACTGAAGAAGTTTGTCTTCAAATGTGAATAATGATCCTGCTATTGATTGGATGATGAGATTAAGGTGCACTTTTCAATAAAGAGATGGAAATAGGGAAGTTCTTAAAGCAAGATAAAGGATAGGACAATGAATAATTGCCCTTGTCATATTGTATTACTCCATCTTATAATAGAACAATTATGATTAATGTAAGTACAAAATTTCAAAGTTAAATGCATGGAATCCCTCAAAGCTTGCATCTATGGTCATGTTCAAGAATGGATCTCCTTTTCCTATTCCCCAGTTGGAAGGGTCAAAAACAAAATATAATCATCTGGGAAATGTCTCTCCTTTAACAAATCAAAGTCAAACCTCAAGCTTAGATTATATATATAATTTATCATTTATTAGTGAATTATATGCGGTGGTGGTAGTGGGCAAGCAACAAGAACAACACAGGGGGGATGTGGGTGATGTTGTCATGGCGGAGGAAGTATGACGGGAGTCCCAATAGCAGAGGCCATATGGCCTAGAGGAGCAACAATTGGGTGACCAACTAGTGCACCATGCATGCTTAATCCAGGCATGTGTTGTTGAGCCCTATGTTTGAACATGGCTGAGGCAATTACTATTGGAATCCAATCGTGACCAAATCACAGGCGCATCAAAAAATTTACATATTACGAGTGGATCTCAATAATTGAATAAACTTGAATAAAACACAAAACGATTTAGAAATCATACCTTGTTCGCTTTCCATGGAAAAAATCTTTGAAACTTTTTCTAATTGATCAATCACGAACTGTCCAATTGTCCAGCCTCTGATGGTATCCACAGAGCAATTCTCAAACTGCTTTTAGAGGAAGAAGGCAAAAGTGTTAGCTTCTAAAAGACTCTTCCCTTTAAATAGAAAATTCATGGCTGTCTTTTATTAAAATTAAATCTCTTTAATTATAATTAAAATGAAATTATAATTATAATTCATTTAATTTTAATAAAATCAAACATCTCATATTAGATCCCAAAGTTTCTCAAACTTCATTACTAAGTCCAACTTAATTAAATTGATTTTTCTTTCACAAATTCTTGTTTGATGTGTGACCCATTAGATTCCTAATAAATTGGCAATCATTATAAATTATAATTCTAATTCACAATTAGAATTAGACAAATTAAAACTCCTTTTAATTTATCTTTAATTGTCTAATTAAATAATTCATAATCATAAATCATGATTGACGTTTAGCAACATGTTATGATTACCCAAATATCAGGAATGTCAAAGTGATTGACTTAACCTATCTATACATGGCTATAATGTATAATTTAATCCTTTCGTCATTTAATATTCTAATTGGACAGAGTATGGATACATTGTCTACTCTTATCATCCAATCATGTTCGTTCTTGCTAATTAGTAATTGATTTATAGTTGAAATTTGAAAACTCCTTTTTAAATATCAATTCACTATGACTAGAGAATTCTATGAATCATTACCAATTAAGAACAGTAGAATATTCTCTTTAATTACTTTAGAGTGACAAATCCTATATTGATTTACTCAACTATCTACATATGGTTCATACTGTATCCAGTTACTAATGACTAAACTATCCTAAGACGATTCATAAGTAGCATCAAAACACAATAATTATCATACTAGATACCTTGGTAATCTCAAGTCTGATGATCAATTATACAACTATCATTATGAGATAATCCATAGACACATAAGTAATATTCCATTCGAAATTCTCATAATCAGGTCCATTTAGTGACTTGTTCTCTAATAATCACCTACACATTAGTTTATCTCTATACTTTAATTTATGAGATCAATTACTTTCTTCATAAGAAAAAAACATAATGTGTGCTAGTTTTACCGTTTCAACAATATCCAGCCTTGATGAAACCATAACTAGAAACATTTAGGCATAACACATAAGTGTAAATTAAATATAATAATTATGATCTCATCATAATTTCAATTACACAGTAATTATTCAAAGGATTTTATCTTTAGGATTAAAACATAAAGTATTAATTAAATTAATACATAAAGATAAATAAAGCATTTTTATTAATTCAAAATAATGTCATACATTAATTTGCATCCAATTGATTGGCCGCAAGGGCATAAACTAACAACCCCACACGCACCCATTGTCTTCGAAGGTCGACTCCAACAGACGTGACTGGCACATGCAGTTGTCCTTTTTGACCGCGAGGTGCGTGCAGTGCACGCTCCCCTACACACGCCAAACACCCCAACCCCTTTTATGTGTTTTAAAAATATTTTTTAAAACCCTAGATTGTCCTTTAATTAATTTAATAAAGATTAAATTAATTTCAACTCCTAATAAAATTGAAAAGTGTTTTACTATATTTTGAAAATTGTTTTCAAAGGAATATTTATTAGGAAAAATTTTGGAATTTAATTTAATTTTTCAAGAGTTGAATTATTAAATTAAATTTATTATCAAATCAATAATTAGAATCAAACAAAAATTTTAAATAATTTCTTTCATAACTAAATTATGTTTGAAATTATAAATATAATAAGATTATATTATTTTGATGAAACTGCAAATTTTTGAAATTTTAAATCCCTCAATAAAATATTAAGCACACGTTATGAACGTGATAGTTGTCTTCCATTCTTTGAGAATAAAACCGAAATTCTATTTATTGTTTGGCTTGTTGAATAAACTCAAGGTTACTTTAATGCGGATATGTTTCTACCTAATTTATTTTTAGTTGGTCTGTTGAGCAAACTCAAGATCAATTAATTTTAAATAGGATCCTAGCCCACTAAGAAATTTTTTGATAATTTTTTGATATAATAGTGAGGGCTATTATTTTGTAGAAAATAGTGGGAGTAATCAAATATTTTAAAGTCCTTATTTTATTTGATTTTTGGATATAAACTAATATATGCTCCTTTTATATTTTTCGGTTATTGAATTTGAAGATGAGTGCCAACCTGACATTGAGGAGCATTTGGATGCTGATAAGCTGACTGGACCCAACTTTTCGAAATGGCTACGAAACTTAAAAATAGTTCTTAGGCAAGAAAAGAATTTGTACATTCTTGATACACCTGCTCCATCAGAACCTTATTCGGATGCAATTGATGAAGATTGGGAGAAATATTAGCATTATGTTAATGACGTTGAACAAGCTACATCTGTGATGTTAGCTTGCAAGTCTCCTGAACTTCAAAGGCAGCATGAGAACATGGATGCACCTACTATGATATTGCATCTTAAAGAGTTATTTGGTGCACAAAGTAGGGTGGAGAGATATCAAATCTCCTAGGAATAATTTCAATGCAAGATGACAAAAGGATCTTCAGTCAACGTTCATATGCTGACGATGATTGGGTATATTGAAAAATTGGCCCAATTAGGTTTTGTTATAGACCACGGGTTATGTGTTGATCTGGTCTTGCAGTCTCTGAGTTTGAGCTTTTGACAGTTCATCATTAATTTCAATATGAATTAGGACATGACATTGCCTGCACTATTGAACACGCATAAGACTACGGAAGGGTGCCTTAAGAAGGAACCCAGTTCTGTACTTATTAGTTATTCTAAAAGCAATAAAAAAGGCTTTGAAAAGAATAATAACAAGAAACAAAAGGTTTCTACTAATGTAGTAAAAGCCAAAAGAGTTTTCAAGAAGAAGAGTAATGACAAGGACACATGTTTTCATTGTAAAGTCAACGGATATTAGAAGAGGAACTACCCTTCTTTTCTTACTAGCCTGAAAGATAAAAAGGCTTAAGGAAGCTATCTCTTCAGGTATGTTTATGATTGAGATCAATCTTTCTACTTTTGTTCCACATTCTTAGGTATTAGATACTGGTTATGGTTCTCACTTATGTAGTAACATGCAGATGTTAACAAGGAGTAGATCATTAAAGAAAGGCGAAGTGGACCTGCAAGTTGGCAATGGAGCAAGAGTTGCTGCATTAGTTGTAGGAACTTGTAGTTTAACTTTGCCTTCTGGCCTTATATTAGAACTTGATAATTGTTATTATGTTCCTGTTATTACAAGAAACATCA
>JAOQMR010000006.1:17753575-17764437 GCA_027563865.1 Erythroxylum pelleterianum | reverse complement strand
GCAGTTGCTGGTGTTTTTGAAGAGAAAATAATGGTGCGTGAACAACCCAAGCAGGAGGTGGCTTGAGCACGTGAGCTAGACTTTGAGACACTCAAGTTGAATGGGGGACAACTGTGAACAACATTAGGTGGTGGAGACAATTGAGAAATTGAAAGCAAGGAAGGTTGCTGGTCGGCTGGGTCCTCTCATTGACGCAATTTTCAACTTTTCCACTATAAACACAACGTTGAAGCTTAAAAAAGGGATGTTTTAATTTCTGTTCTTAATTTATATTTTATTGAGTATTTATGTTAATTGTGTGGTTTTAATCAATGCAAACATATTTTAAAACCATAATTTATGTTTCATTGATAAATATGTGTGAGTAAATTTTTCTTTCCGGTTAAGGTTAGGATTGATATTGGATTGGGATAATTTTTGTGGTATTGATTTTTGCTTAGTTAAATGCATAATTTGTCCTAATTTAGCTTGATCACCTAGATTAAGACTTTAGATGATTAAATGCCACAACAAATGGAATTTAATTTGTCGGAAAATTAATCAAGCGACATACTTGAGACTTAAGTGTAGACCAACCTTAGGATCTTGTATGAGGATACCTAGAATTAACGAACTTAATTTTAGGTTTCTTGTAATTAACGCCTTTTATTCTGAATTTTCTATGGACCAAGTAGTAACTCGGATTTAAAAGAAAAGGAATTTCCATGACCATTGGATTTGACTTGTTTAAGTGAAGTATTTCCTAGATCAATTCACCGTTACAATTTTTAGTGTCCAATCTAATTGAAATCTGAAACCTTAACCGATTTTTGTCATTTGATTAAATCCAATCGTTCTAATTCATATTTTGCAATTTTCATAATTTCTTGTTTTTCTTATTTTCATTTTAAAACAAACAATAAATCAAAAAATTCTTGATCATCTGAGTATTTATTTTAATTTTTATTTTTCATCGTTTAATTTAATTGTCTTGCGTGTTAGAATTATTTTTCCCTTGGGTTCGATATCCGGTTCTTACCGATTTTTATTATTTGTTGACGGGGTGCACTTGCCTCTAATTGGTTTAGGTAGAATTTAATTTATTTTGTTCTATTTAGACCGTAACAATATAATGGATTGAATTTGGGCGCATCCGATGGTTCCCCTCTTGATGATCCTCAACCATACCGCCAGCTGGTTGGGCGATTGTTGTATTTAGGGTATACACGCCCGGACATCACGTTTGCTGTTTATCAACTTAGTTAGTTCGTCCAAGCTCCGACGGAGATTCACTGGCAGGCGGCTCTTCATGTGTTGCGTTATTTGAAGGGTTGTCCGTCGTTGGGCTTATTTTATCCAGCTAATCAGTCCTTTGTTCTTCAGGCATTTTGTGATGCAGATTGGGGGGCTTGTGGCGATACTCGCCGATCTGTGTCTGGATTATGTATTTTTCTAGGTTCTTCCTTAATTTCGTGGAAATCCAAGAAACAAGCTACTGTGTCTAAGTCTTCTGCCGAAGCTGAATATCGGAGCATGAGTTCGGTGGTTTGTGAACTTCTCTGGATTTCTTATGTTTTAAGGGATTTTCGGATCCCTGTTTCTCTTCCTATTTCTCTGTTTTGTGACAATCAGGCGGCGCTCCATATTGCTTCCAATCCGGTATTCCATGAGCGTGCCAAGCATCTGGACATTGACTGTCATATCGTTCGTGAGCAATTGAAACATGGGTTTCTCTCCTTACTTCATACTTCTTCGTCTGCCCAGCTTGCCAATATTTTTACTAAGTCCCTTTCTGCTCCTGCTTTCCATGGGTTTCTTGTCAAGTTGGGCTTACGAGATTTCTTACACGCTCCAACTTGAGGGGGGATGAAGGAATTATTTAATTTAATTACTGATAGTTTTTGTAATTAGCTTCGTTATCGTTATTGTTAAGTGTACA
Source organism: Erythroxylum pelleterianum (assembly GCA_027563865.1). NCBI lineage: Eukaryota > Viridiplantae > Streptophyta > Magnoliopsida > Malpighiales > Erythroxylaceae > Erythroxylum > Erythroxylum pelleterianum. Next base: position 17,762,519 of record JAOQMR010000006.1, on the reverse strand, counting down.
GTTAGTTTGTTAGATAGTTACAAGAAACAGTTAGAGAGCAGTTTTATTTATGTAGTGTATATAAGTCAAAGACTCTTCTTCTTGACAGTGATTGAATACACAGAAAGTTTCTGCATTCTCTGTTGTGTTCATACAATACGAATTTGTTCATTTCCTAACTCACAAGAATCTTAATCAAATTTTCCTTTAATCTTCTAGCAAAAACTCCCTCTTCCTAAAGCGAATTTATACCAAGCATTTTCCAATAGTCTAAAGGAATAACAAATAAATCCAAGGAAAAATCAACAAGCATATGAATATTCAGTCATGGATTCTAGCAAAATTTAATATTAAAGCATTAACAAAAATATCAAATCCCAAAAAGAAATTAAAGTTCTAGCTACAAATCATCATGCCAAACAATCTACAAGCAACAACTCTGAACAAGCTCATGACGGAATCAAATAAAAATTAAGAACAAAGCTCTCCAAACTCCTTTGCGTGGTTGCTTCTTTGGCGGTGAATGGTGAGTTGCTGCTGGAAATATGAAGGCTTGTGTGAATGTGTTGTATGAGTGGGCTGGTGGAGATGTTGCGTTGATGGAGGAGTGAAAATGAAAAAAGGCTGCAGCGTTGGTGAGTTCCGTGAGTGAAATGTTGTGTTGGTGGAGGGTTGTGTGGAGGTGTTGGTTTCAAAGCTTGGGTGTAGCCTTGTTTTTGAGGTGCTGAGTTTATGAAGAGTTGGTGATGAAGGCTTGCGTGAGTGAGAGGATGGAGGGCTGCATATGTTGCTTGGATGTGTGTTGCTTTGGTGAGTGGAATGGAAAAATTGGCTGGAGCTTTGGTGAAGTGGTTAAGTGCGTGAATTATGGAGGCTTGGTTGTTTTGTTGGTGGAGGCATGAATGTGAGTAAATGAAGCTGCTGCGTGTTGTGTGTGTAGAAGGCTTGGGTGATTAAAAAATGGCTGAGCTATTTTTGGTGGAGGGTTGAAGTGTGTGGGCTGATTGGGTGCTGGTGTGTGGCTTGGATTATTACTTCTCGGTGATGGTGGAAGGTAGCTTGGTTAGTCAAAAATGGAGGCTTGAAAATGAGTGTAGTGTGAATGGTGTCTTGTTGTGCGTGAAATAGGGCTGTGAAATGGAGACTTATGTGTTGTTAATTGAGTGAATGGGAGCTGGAGGTTGGAATGTGAGCTGGAAAGTGGAGGTGTGGAGGTTGCAGTCAAAAATTGCAAGCTAATTCTTAGGAGTGGCATGAAGGATTTTTGGTGGGATGTTGTTGAATAAAGACTTGTCTTGTAAAGTGATGTGCGTGGGTTGCTTGGTCAAGAATGGAGAGCTTTTTTTTTGTTTTGGAGGCTGGCTGTTGTGTGTGAGTGTTGACGATTTGTCACCGAAAGTGGGGCTGCTTTGTGAGTGGCATGGATAGAGGCTTTTTGTGAATGGAGATTGCATGTACATGGACTAATTGGAATGGTTTTTTTAAGACCAATTTCGACAATGCATAAAAATTAAATGGTGATGACTTAGGAGCTCAAATTTTATCAGTATCTTCGTCTTTGAGTTAGCTTCAAAATGAGACTTGAATTATAGGATTTCGCTATCTGAGTCAAAGTTATGGCCAAAACATCGTCGATAGGTCATTCTAGTACTCCAAAATTTGACGTGAACTTTGTTAATTTATTTCTCCTGAATTCCAGCTCCGAAAAATCTGTAATTGGTCCCAAAAAATCCGCCAATGATTCAAGAATTTAAATATGAAATTTCAGAATTTTTGGCTAAACCAATCTTGAGATACAAATCCCACAATGACTAGAGGTCAAGTCTGCCATAAACCCAAAAACAGTGCAATTCGAGTCTATTTATTTCATTTATGTATTTTACATCAACGAACCTCAAATAATGCTAAAACATGATAAACCAACCATAGATAAACATAAAATGATTGTAAATGACTCTGAATTAAGTCCTAAGCAAGGAAAGTAAAGACAATTCAAATTTTCAGCTGGCAGAAAAATAATTAACTAAGCGTGGGTACGTGCAAGAAAAAAGATTATCTGCAGAATCTGATTTGAAATCAAATTCGATCAACCTAAGATCTTCATGATTGTAGGAACTAAGTTATTGCCTTGTTGATAGGGATCTGCGACCTGAATATGGGGGAGTGTATCTACTGAAGATTATGACAGGGGGGAAGAGAGATGACATTGAAAATCATTAAAAACACATTCATTGTTGACATCTAGGAAGTCTTTTGCATTTCTGCATGTTTTTCTGCAATATTTTTCTTATTTTAGGATTTTTCATATTTTTCTGAAAAAAGACCAGAGATGGAGACTTTGTATTTTGCTATTCTTCTGTTGGTTTATACTTTTGGTATGAGTAGTTAAATCTTTCTTCTTGGATGAAGGGAACCACATTATCATCTAGTATGTGTGAGATTTCTTAATAAAGTTTATTTCATTGATGAATATTAAGTGTCTTCTGAGTTGCTTTTCATGTTTCTATTCATCTAATATTAAGTTGTTGACTAATAAGAATGTTTAGAATACATGTTTCTATTCATCTGTAATATTAAGAGAAAATATCACCAAATGAATGTTTGTTAATTGACTGAGTTTTATATCGAGGATCCATATTAGTTTGATAACGTAAGTAACCCGAAACTAAGATTTGCTTACTGAATTTTCAGATCTGATTATTTTTGTTAATTTTTAATTTCTGTCATTTTTAATTTTTTGAATTTACGTGAATTAAACCCCCTCCCCCTCCCCAATCCCAATTTGTTTTAATTTTAAACTCGTATATCCTTTAACATTAAAAGTTCTCGTAGGAACGATTTCAACTCTTCACTAGCTACATTTTTTATTGCTAGAGTTGGTATTAATTTAGTTGTAGCTCGTAGGTGACAGCAGTATCAAAGTTCCAACTACTGCGAGACAAATTGCAAGTTGTTTAGGCAAAGGAACGTAACTGTATAGATAATCTTAACGAATTCTTAGCTAACAACCTGGTTTAGGCGAGAGCCTCTGTGGTTGGCTGGGGCGTGGCCCAGGCCCACAGGAAGCATCTCACCGCCAAGAAGGAATTGTCCCTTTTGGTGCGTTGGGTAAGTTGCGAGTCGAACCCAGGACCTCAGGGTTTTGGTGGCATCTTGTGCCACGCCTCTCACCACTTGGGCTATAGCCCAAATGGTGAGAGGCGTGGTTAGCAAAACCAACAAAATCCTTTGGTTAGGGGTTCGACTCTCACAAATCACCCTGACAGACTAAAGGGACAATTTCTTAGATTTGGGCAGCTCCATAAGCGGGGGCCACTCTCCTGTGGGCTTCGGAACCCACCCAGATTTGGGCAGCTCCATAAGCGGGGGCCACTCCCCTGTGGGCTTCAGAACCCGCCCAAACCAAAAAGGCGTGAGATGCTTCCTGTGGGCCTGGGCCACGCCCCAGCCAACCACAGAGGCTCTCGCCCAAACCAACCCTTTTGGCGCGCTGGGTGAGTTACGAGTCGAACCCAGGACCTCAGGGTTTTGGTGGCATCTTGTGTAGCTCAAGTGGTGAGAGGCGTGGTTAGCAAAACCAACAAAACCCTTTGGTCAGGTGTTCGACTCCCATAAATCACCCTGACAGACCAAAGGGACAATTCCTGAGATCTGGGCAGCTCCATAAGTGGGGGCCACTCCCTTGTGGGCTTCGGAACCCACCCAAACCAGAGAGTAATCGGAAGGCGATCTAGTTAAAATCAATGAGGGGCGTGAATCAGTAGCCAGATAAAAATCAGAGCTCATTTTATTTCATAGAATACGAACATTTCCAGTTTGTAGCTAATTCACGAATGATGTTTGAAGGAGCATTATGGAAAAGAATAATTTGCACAATCCATTACAATGTAATATGAATAAATATGTAGATAGGCCGATTTAAGTATTTTTCAATATTTTAAGAAGAGATATTCGAACATTTTAGTTTAGTGAGAAGATGCGAGAAGATTATATTTAATATTTAATAACCGTAAGAGTGAAAAAGAACTAAGAAAAATTAGAAGGAGATGATCAAGAATCATATAGCTTTTCTAAAACTTAATATATGCTGTTGGGAAATTGCAGCTGAATAATTACTAAATTTTTTCATATTTTGATTTTTAAAAAATTAAGATCACCTTAATTCTATAAAATGATTAACATATAATTTAATAATGCGTGAATTTAAATTCGTACCTTAATATAAAATTTGATCATAATTTTGTCGTATCCCTCGAACTGTTTCCGAAACTGATTTGTCTTAACTACCGTAGCCTCACAAATATTTGGCCTCTAACGGTATTCACAAAATGGGTTGAGAGAACTATATAACTCTTACAACGAGGATTAAGCAAGAAGTGCTAGATCCATTGAGCTTAAGCCTATTTATTATAAGCTTTTGACGTTTTAGTAATTTAATTGAAATTAAATTCTAATTTCAATTTAACTTTAATTAGAATTACAAATATTTTTTATTAAATACCAATTGTGCTTAGATAAGATTCAATATCTCATATTGATCCTTGTTTATTAAATATCTCATATTTAATCATAAATTTTCTCAAATTTTATAATCAAGACTAACTTGAATAAATTAACTTTGTTCTCTTCGACCCATTCTATATGTGAGACCCATTAGGTTCCCAAATATCTTGGCAATGATTATAAAAATAAATTAAAAGAAGTTTTAATTTATCTAATTCTAATTCATAATTAGAATTAGATAAATTAAAACTTCTTTTAATTTATTTTTAATTCTCTAATTAAACGTTTTATAATTATAAATCAATATTAGTATCTAACAACGCATCATGACCATCTAAATATTTAGAAATATCAAACTGGTTTTGACTAACCTTTCCGTGCATGATTTTTCATATAATTTAATTCTTTCATCATACAATGTTCCAATTAGATATAGAGCATAAAATTAATGTCTATTCTATTTTAAGTCTAATTATATTAGTTCTTCGCCATCGGCTATCGATTTAATTAATGACATTTGTAAAATATTTATAAAACGTTATTATGCCTTGTCCAATGATTTTTTGAATCAATACTAATCGAGAACAATTGAACATTCTTTTTAATTACTTTAGGATGATAAATCCTATCTTGATCACACAATTATCTCCATATAATTCATGCTATATCCAATGACTACCGTTTGATCGACTAATGATTAAATAGGTCATAAATAGTATCAAAACATAGCAATCCCTATATAAGATAACTTTGGTGACCTCAAGTCAAAGGATCACTTAAACAACCATCACAATGAGAATTTCATAGATATACAAATAATGTTCTAAATGGATTTCTCATATCGGATCTGTTCAGTGAACTTGTTCTCTAACAAGCACTCATACGTTTGTTTAAGTATCTCTATATTTTAGCTTATGAGATCGGCTACTTCCTTCGTCAGGAAAAACAAACTGTGTGCTAGTCTTTTTATGTTCTATTAATGTTCAATCTTAATAGAATAATAACTAGGAACATTTAAGAATAATACATAAATGCAATATGAATTTTATAATTACAATATCATTATAATTTTATTTGCAATGTATAATTATCTCATGGACTTTATCATATACATCTAAACATGCATAAGATAAAGAATGGTTTTAAGTAATTTGTCAGTAAACTACAACCAAAGCGATTGGTTGTAGGGCATAAACTAATACATGCCCCTCATTAGAAAACTTTGACGTACTAAGATACAGAAAGAGGATCTCATATAAAGAGGTCATTCCCGTTTTCATAGGTCTTTTAAGCATTTTTCTTAAAGTCTTATGTTTTGTATTTTAAGAAAATTTTCTTAAATGTCTAGTATCGTAAGTAGTTGTATTGTTGAGTTTTTTTGTCCAACAGGGACAAATATAAAAAAGTAGAGGAAATTTTGAAATTTTTGTAAATTGTAGTACACTTATAATAGTTTATTTTGATGCAGGAAAAGTCTATTGGACGAAACCTACATCACGCCAAATCTATTGCACTCACACCAAGAAGCATGACGATGTGACCTTTGTCAACACCTGTTGTAGACAACTTTATGTATGTTAAATCTATCTTTAATATTAATTCTTAAAAATTATCACATATTAGCATAAACAAATATAATGATAAGACCAAATACAAGAAAGCATTGAACGACAATCTCAGAACTCTAAAACTATAGATAAGAGTCAGGCATATCTCGATGCAGTGGGTAGTAGGATTCGTGATGGAAGGATTTTCAACTTAAGTTCATTTGTAAATATATGTTATTCGCAATCCTCTACTTCTGTTACAGCTGTATCTAGTAGGCAGTCTGTATCAAATGAAAGAGTCATTCAGCTTGAGAGCACAGTAGAGAGGCTGGCAATTCACAGTCAATGGAGTACATAGCCTAATTTCGTAATGAGATGGATCAGTTGAAGAGGAGGGATAAGACCTCATCACAACAGTCAGACCATTTGCCTTCATCACCGGAATAACTTGGATAAGTGAATACGTTTGATGTTTTGCTACTCTTAAGTTTTTGTATAAATTCTTAATATAATGCTACTTTCAAGATACTTATTTGTGTAAATTATAATATTTTTATTATATTACCAGTAACGAGGATAATATTGACTTTATATTTATCAATAAATGTTATATTATTTACAGAAATTAAATGTAAAAATAATAATAACATTATTAACAGAAAACTCGAGTAAGAAGAGAGAAATGGCTGACGAAATTTATAATAGTTAAATTTTCCAACAGTTTTACAATAATTTGTCGCTAATTACTGACGGAATGACACATTCCGCCTTAAATTTTAGCGACTGAATTTTGTTATTCCATAGGTATTTTAACAACGGATAATTGTTACTCCGTCAATAAAAAATATACCGACGGAATACATAATTCCATAGGTAAAACATGCCGACGGAATTTTGTTTCTCGGTCGGTAAATTTACTGACAGAAAACATTTTTCGTCGCTATATTTTTACTGACGGAATAACAAACTTACGTCGCTAAAATCATTATATTTTACCAATGGAATTTTTTTCCGTCGCTATATTTTTACTGACAGAATAACAAATTTTCATTGCTAAAATTTACCTACGACCGTTTCTCAGACGACTTTTCATGTCAGTAAATTTGTTTCCCGACGAAATATCTTTATTTTATGTCTGTAATTTCTGTCGCTAAAAAATATTTTTCTTGTAGTGCTGTATACCTAAGATACATATGAAAAGGTCAATAAAAGGCATTAGTCATCTTATTGCCCAGTAATGCATAACATAGTAAAATAGGTTGTCTTTGATGGTTTACAGTAGCGAAGGGAGCAAATGGTATTTAATATCTATTCATAAGATATGCGATATTAAACGTCGTCACATCACCAAAATCAACATAAGCTTCCTCACTCTTTGCATCCACTTAAAAAATATTCTTCAACCTTACTTGTCATAATCAATTCCTAGAAGAATCTATTATCCTTTTTCTTTCATTCTAATGAACATCTTTCCTTCCAATCTCACTCACCTCAATATGTTTATATGATTAAAACACTTTCGTAAACATGTCATATTTTCATAACCTCACCCTCGTGCCATCAACAAGAAGACGTTCATTTATGCATGGCTTAATTTCATAGTTACCATTCAATACTAATCCACGTCTTACATGGCTATCCACAATCCAATGTTGCATCATAAACCTCACATTATTTGGAATCAAATCATAGTCTTGCATATCTTCAAACTTGATTATTGTCCAAATACCTCCACTTGATATTAGTTTCATTCTATTCATCTCTTGTTATTTATGCAATTGAACTTAATGGCAAACAGTTGTTCTGCTCATAAACTCTACTTTCTCGGTTTTCCTTCCTCCCCTTTTAGCAATTGCAAATCCATAACACCTTGCATACCAAATATGATTTCCAAATTTTCCAACTTCATTCTTATTTTAATACTCGCTGTGAGATTATGTAGAGCCTGCACATCTAAATAGCTCTTTTCATTATGTAAGTCATTACTATTCTACACTGCACATACAATTGCATTAAACGAAAAATAACACCAGCTCATACAATAAATATCTCCATATTATACTAAATATACAAAAAACTATTACTCAATTATACAGTAAATACAACTTTATATAGCAATGGATGTCAATCCACATTTACTTATCTATGTCAATCAAACTCATCAAAAAATTATATTTCTCCGAAACAAACTATCCCGCACATATTATATAAAATATATGAATCCAATAAATGATAAATACCACCACATTATACAAAGAATACTACTATGTCATATTATTCAAAACTCTACTTCACACTAAAATAAATACGAGTTTACACTTAATTATTTATGACAATCAAACAAATCCAATATTAATACATAACAAAATTAACAAAATGGATAGTTACCGTTTTGTATGTTTTCTCACTCATAAAGCATGTGATGAAGAGATGTACATTGGTGATGCAATAAGGTGAACTTAGGACAATAGTCAAATCATCAATGAAATTAAACTAAAGACAAAGTTCATGTGGAATTAAAACTTAGAAAGTAATGAATAATTCTGACTTATTTTTCATTCATCAATTCTAGTTACATGTATAGATTACATTGCAGGTACATATGGCCATAAATCAAGCCATCAATTACGGGACCATGTTTGATGGAGTATTTGGTGGAAACATATTCCCTAATATTCGGGGAACATGTGGGACATAATTCCAACACTCCCCTTCAAGCTAAATCGTGGGATCACACACATTTAGCTTGCACATGACATCTTCAAACACTTTTCCAATTACTGCCTTAGTCATAACATCTGCCAATTGATCTTCTGATCGCACAAATGGAAGTTCTATAATTTGTGTCTCCAGTTTCTCTTTGATAAAATGTCGGTCGATCTCCACATGTTTAGTGCGATCATGCTGCACCGGAT
>JAOQMR010000006.1:17725669-17741368 GCA_027563865.1 Erythroxylum pelleterianum | reverse complement strand
GGTCTGGAGCGGGTTGGTGCCGCTCCGCGCCGCTCCGCCGCGATAGCGCCGCTATCGCGCGCTATTAACTACTATGTCTACGATATTATTTAGAGAAGCCCTAAAACAAATGAATAGCTAGCGACTCAAAGTGAAATGTGGTCCTTGTGAGAGGGAGTAGAAAGTAAGCATAGCACTAAGAAATCAAAGAACTGTGAGACATAGGATCTGCTCTCAGGGACATATAAAACAGTAATTATTAGTTTCTCAACTAAGATTCCATAACACAGTCTTTCGCTCAACCTGGAGAGGAGATTTCAAATGCCTAAATCTTGCATTTGTACCATGACATTATTTCACATACTATCCCAAGCATGCAAAAGATAAATATAGATGAACAGTTTATGCAGATAACTAATTACAATAGAAACAGAATAAACTAACCTAGATGCACCCTCGTGATAAAGTCGGGCCTGTTCCTCTCGGCTTCCCTCATCTATAGACCACCATCCTAACAGCCTTTGTGACAATAGAGTTTCCAAGGCAAAGGATAGAGAAAAGAGAAGAAATAATTATGAAATAATTAGTTGCATATGTTACAAATATCAAATACTTGCCTAACACAGGAAGGCTACGATATTGGGTCATCTCCACATATGTTTGATTTCCGATGCAAAACAAAGGCTATTTACCTCGAACCATGATGCAAGAAACCTAGGCAGTCATGAGCTCTTGCAGATAATCTAAAATATCTTCCTGTATCAGCTTCACTTCGTATTAAAATAATAAGCTTCTCCACCAACTTGGATGCAGCAAACAGCACACCAGCAACTTGAAGTAGGAAGATTGGAGAGAAAAGAATTGGGAGTGGTATATTTCTTGCTCCAACAGGTGTTCCCTAAATTAAGGTGTTGAACATTTGTTGGTAAGACTATTCCAATATCAGTATTCAAGGTAACAAAAAGATCTGTTACACACCTCTAACCGCATACAGAGGAGAACTTGAAAACCAATTATTGGAACTTTCATAATATGACCACCAATGTCTTGCAGGCCGCACATTCTTTCTTGATGCTGGTTATCCTCAGGCAAAACTACCAAGCCACTGTTCCAGTCAAGATATCTAATGGTAGTGGAGGTTGAACTGGCATCTCTTGGACGACAATATCTGTGAATCACTGGATTGGACCACTTTGTACAGACCAGAAAAGCAAAGCATTCTGCAATCCTGCACAAACATGTTTTCTTAATCAGTTGGGTGTATTAGAAACTTCCACCAACTCTATGGGAATGTTAATAATGCAGACAGCATGAAAGAAGCCATACCCAAAATTAATGAACAAGTCCCACCAGCCAAGAGCACCTACATCACCTATAAAATTTAAATAAAAAATTAAAAAGCACTTTTCTGTTGATTGTAAATGTTGCAGTCTAGGTGGGATCTAATCAATCATATGACAAAGTGCTGGCAGTAAAAAGTGCAGAAAGAATACAAAGAAATCAATTACCAAAATTCCTGGGTCACTAAAATAGTTGTGGGAACTCAGCATCACAAATAAAAGCATAAATACCCCAAGAATATAATTGACTAGCCCAAAAAATATAGGAATTCTAAGGCACAATGAAATTTGAAGAAAAGTTCTGTCGGTGAAAACATGTTGTATTGAAATTAAGCATTAAACAAAGGAGTTACTGATGATGTGTCCTAATTCGAATTAGTAAGGTTGAAATAAAGCAGAAAAATGAGCAAACACAAAAAGTATTGCACATACACTCTGAAGGAGACCTTGGTTTATGGATCTCTGAAATCACATAATTATTAGAATTGGGTAGAAGATCTAATTTTCCTGCACCAATACATTTAGATCCAGTAATATCAAATTAATCACAAAGTTAGTGATTCAGACCAACAGCCATGGTATTCCCACTGTTGAAGAGACAGTAAAACAGCATGTCATTAAGAGGTTCACTTTTAGATTTTGCAAGCATGAAAGTTCAGGAACTTTAACCATAACTTTAACTTACAAATATTTTCAAGCTGGCAAGTCAGCAATCCAAGGAAGACCAAACTAGTATTGTACTATTGTATGAGTCCCAGAATAAATAATTGAAATACAATTGAGGACAACCCAGAGCAAATACTGATAATGCAAATTCAAAATATACAGCAGAGGTCAAGAAAAACAAACAATAATTACCATCTCACAGGTATCATCTACGGTAAATATAATGCTAGTAAACAATGACTGGATCACACCCTAAAGGCCATCTAATGATACTTCATAAGATGCTAATAAGCAGTAACCCCTTTTAAATGCCAAAGGACATCTAATGATACTTAATCGTAACAAGATATTTTCTTTTTGTAGACTATTACGATCTGATAATGAGAACTAAATTTCTACCACTGGGAAAATTGGGGTGAACAGTGGAGGATAGTCAACCTGATATGAAACCAGCTTGTACCCAGAAAGGTAAAAACCTAGTTGCAGAGTAAAATCACCTCAATTAAACACTTACAGCAGATAATCTTGATTGATTGTGTCTGATCGCTTTATATCAATTAATGAAAATGTACGTTTACAGTCATGATCTCACCTTACCAATTGCAAGAGGATCAATCAAATTGATTGAATGCCAATCTCATAAAATAAGACAATAGCTAAGAACAACGAATTTAACTATGCTAGAAAATCATGAAACAAGTTAGAAAGTTTACCGCATAGCTTTAGGAGTGTGAAGACTGTAGCAGCCAAGAAGAAAACCATAGAAATTGCAATCCAAAAGTGCTGAAATGGAAAAGATAAAATTCATCCACATTTGCTTTTAGTTATACATCAACTTACTGGCTAAACATTATGACTTGATCCCTCTTTTTAACAGAATAGAATCCCTACAAAATGAGTGTCTTTCAAACAATTTCTTTCATATTTAACCTGTATAATCAACACAAAAACAAAACAAAAAAATACTTTCCCCCCAACACACAATGCTTTCTTTAGTTCCAACATGTCAAAAGAATCCTTAACCTTTTACTGTTAAAAGACTAACATGTCTTGATTTCAAGCATTCGAAGTCTCTTAGGGGAACCATTCCTTCATGTCATGTGGAGAACAGAAATGAACAGATATACATTGTGATAGATCTCAATTGAAAACTAAATATCAAAGTCATAGTATTCTCAAAAAAGCTGCACTAGATAAATTTTTAACAGCAAGGAAAAAAATGAATAACTTACAGGTAATGTCTCCCATATTGCTTCATCATTCATACTTTCTTCTTCTCCAGGCATTAGAGCCTTACACATTCTGCAAGATTAATCGATCAGATACTAAACATAATGAATGAACAAAAATTGATTACTATTCAAAATCAGGCTGGAGTATGGAAGAAGGCATATTCAAGTTGTTACCGTTGATTGATTTGCAAAGCAATAAGCATACAAAATCACTGAAAGACTAAACTCAGATTCTACTGAATATATTGTTAAAAGAGGCCACAAATGCAATAAGTTAGTCAAACATCAAATACAGGTGTCATGACATTTGATATCTGCATTAAAGACACTGTATGACCATCAAAGATGACATATAGACAAGAAACAAGATTAAAAATATGTTTTTGTGTTGCACTGAAATTTCCAAGCTAACGTCTTATGCACATCATGACCATACTTTCATGGCCTAATGACAATGCATCCCTCAAAGAAAAGTTTTAAATGCCAAAGAAAGACTTGAACTTAGTGGGTTACCAATCAATCATCTATGGGAACTTTAGAAAACTAATAAAGAATATAAAACAGGGCAAATATCAAACTATTTGATTCGAATACTGTTTCAGTGACAGAGTTGGAAATGATTTTAAGAAAATCAAAATAAAAGAAAGTTTTATGCAATTCTCTCGACATTTGTTGACTAGTCATTCATACGACACATTGTCAGGTCAATCAATCAACAACAACAACCCAATAAAAGTCCCGCTAAATGCGGGGTCTCGTCAGGTCACTCATGAGAAAGAAATATCTAATTTTACAAAAACTAAATAGCAACCACAACAATTTAAATTGCAAAGGAAATACCTGAAATTGTCAGTAAGGATAATTATTTCAAATGCGAACAGCGGAATAAAGACAATCTTCAAGTTTACAGCCCCAATGCCATGAACTGAAAAAACAAGATAAATTAGTAAATAATGTTCAAGGCATATAAATTTGCATAATCTAAAAAACCAACAAAATAAACACTCTCAAGAGTTCTTATAAGGAAGGAAATATATACCATAAACACTTTCGAGATATATGCAGAGGAGCAGTTCAAACGCAACAAGCAATGGTGTTGCCACAACTGCATGGCACGGTGCCCACTGTCTCATGATAATAGGTCCCAATGATTCAAATCCATGAAATTGGGTAAAAGATTTGAAATATCATGTGCACATTATAAACCATGACACGTTATCAAAGATATAAATACACCAACAAATAATCACAACAAAAAATTAGTATCACTATGAATCTCTCGATATGGCAATAAAATTAGTGACATACATGACGATTGCGTGGAACTGATGGTGCAGGTAATGAAAATCGTCCACGAGCAACAACCCCATGGAAAACCCAAAGTGGGAAGAAAACTAACCTGAAAATTAGAGTCCATTTAGAATGCAATTAATTTAGAGATCTCCTTTTATTTAGCATCTCAATAGTAAAATAAGTGAGGATCATCCAAAGCATGATTTTAGTGATAGGGAAGTTACACGCAAGGTACTTATTGAAAGAAAGTTAGAAAAGACCATTGACTAAGGGATGACTAGTGACAAAAAAAATATCTTAAACAAATGGATCAGAATTTTGTTTCCATATTTTATTTCCCAGTCCGAATCAATTCCATTCATTACCTTTGCGTATTCATTCTCTACCTATTCTAATCTTCAACCAACTCAACAACTAAGCATGCTCATTCTAGACTAGGCAGCTCTTTTGCATGCTGAAAGAAGAGGGAAAAATCCTATACCCTTCAAAAGATTAGATCATCGCCAATTTGCAATATGTTTCTTCTTCAGTATAAATGAAATAAAAAAATTTGACATCAAGGGAGCTAACCACATCATCCATCATCAAAAGAAATAAAGGCAGATTGCCTTCAGAAGAAACAGTTCAATGACCCCAAACATCTTCCCAGAATAAAAGAAATATTGCATTGCCTTTGATAGAAACCTAATAATTACTTCTTTTTTTCCAATTCATCACTTCATCAGAACCCATACTAGTCTCAGGAAACCTCTACACCTGTGCTGAATGAGTTTTAAGCCTCCTAGTGTAAGATTCTAAAGCAATATTGCAAGAGTTATTGAAAACACGAAAAGGTCTCATACTTGTCGAAATATGATTACAGTTTTCTGGAAGAAACTGATTTTGCCGTCTCCATACGGAGTTCTCTTCGAACTCCTTTGTTCAGGATCAAACTGCATTATACTAAATCTTTGTAGTAATAATCATAAAATAGACGCCTCAAGCATGACTTAGTTCACAAATTAAGCAGGATTTGAAAATGAATTTCGCTATTGAAGTATTATTTCCTATAAACAAGACGAAAAAAGCCAATCCATTAATAAATGCATAAAACCCAGAAATGGGTCAGCAATTCCAAAATCAAACACCCCCATAATCTCTCCAATCAAGGAAATTAAACCATTTCTAAACACTGTTCCAACTATGAAAGAACAAAGAAAAAGGAGCTCTTCCAATTGAAAAGGAGGAAAATAAAGAATCAAACCCCAATTCATGTAGAAATAAAAACAATCCTACGAAGTGAAATCAAATTTCGCAAAATATAGAGAGATAACTGACCACCAAGAGTACGAGACAACATGGTCGAGTTTGAGAACAAGCAAGAGAGTGAATGAGAAAAGGAGACTGTGGGCCGCTAAGGCCTGCACGGACTTCAACACTCTTCTCCAGCTCATCATCTTCTTAAATCCTATAGCAATCCCCCAAAAAATCAATAATAGCAGTCTATATATATGGCAACAACCCAATTTTGATTCTTCGGTTGATTTGCGGGCAAAAGGTTTCTCTTCCTGTCAATCTGTCTCTCTCCCTATATGCCCTTCCTTCCGATAATGGGTTTGTGATGGAATTTGCTTTTTCAGCACAGCAAAAGGTTAGAAAGGGAAGTTAAAGAGTGGGTGCTCTTTCGGCTTCAGTTCCCGTGGGCGCCATTGGAGATTACCACTCTCTTTATTTGCGCAATAGTTATTCTTCTCCACTTGCTCTCTCCAGATTCGTTTTCCCCATTTCCCGTTAATAACAATATTAATAACGATTAATTAATTTGTCGCTCTTAAAAAAAAAAACGATTAATTAATTTGTCGTAATATTAATTCATGTCTTAATATTATCATCAAAATCAATCTTTTATATTAGTTTTTTAACAATTATTTATTTTATCTTATTAAAATTTTATTCTTATTATAAAAATATTTCTTAATTATTTAAATTTAATTTTTTATAAATTGTGGAACAAAAATTTTGATTAGTTACTTATTAAAACAAATTATTATAATTAATTTTTTACAAAATAAATCTTATATTAGCTAAATATGAATAAAAAAATTCACTAGCATAAATATTAACTTTATTTAATTTTATACAAAAGACACAGACACATGATCAGTAACTTCATTTTTATTTTAACGCTCGGTTTCAATTCTCATTCTCATTTTTAATTTGTATTCGTTTTTTTCGTTACAGAATACCAAACTTAAGATGTTCTATTAACCTTTCTAAGTATACATAAAAATAGAGGTTAAGCATACTCTTTTTTTTTTTTATGAAAAGGAACAAAAACAAGAATTATAAGATTAATCTAGGAAAACAAATCTCAGCCATATTCTCAGAAATGATTGAGAGGCACCTTATAAGTGCATTAGTGAATGTAGTAACCCTTATATCAAAAGATGCAATAAAATTGGCAAGCCAATCGGCACACTGTTCCCTTCTCTGTAAATATGACTAGGAATAACTATCCAATCCCTAGCAAGCAATTCTCTAATACCCAAGGTCAGAGAATTATTAAACGACGTTGATTGAGAAGAGGCGGGCAGGATATTTACGACCACAAGATAAACCACTTCCAATTCATTAAGGAATGGATATAAAATCACTTCTCTCTCATAAATATGATCTCTGTAGAAGGAACGCTAATAGGATTGTTTCTCTTACTAATGACGAAGGAACCCAAGTCTGTACTCACCACTAGTTGTTACTTGAAGCCTTTAACTTCTTCTCTAAAACTACTGGTTCACTTGTTATCAGACACTCCTTTATACAATAATTAAAGTCAATCATCAATGAGCAAATCTCTCTTCAAGAAGCTAACTCTCTTATTAGACCCTTATCTGCAAGAGAAATAGAAGAAGTTGTCTTCTCATCACACTCTCACAGAGCCTCTGTACCTAATGAACTAAATGGTTTTTTCTCTCATAAATCATGGAGATATATCATAATCGTGATTACTGAAGCTTTGCTAGAGTTACTGAATCAAGGTAAAATGTTAAAAGAAGTCAATAAATAGTTGTCTCATCTCCAAGATAATTTTATGTTGTAATACAATGTACAAGATCATCTCAAAGCTGATTACAAATAGATTCAAAGAGTCACTCCCTAAGCATTCATAGAAGCAAGACATATTGGACAAAATATTTTATTAACTCATTAGAAGGATATAGTAGGAGGCATTCAAGCAAAACTTTTACACTTAAAATTGACTTTTATAAGGCCTTCAATTTCGTGATTGAAACTTCATTTTAAACATCTTAAAAACACTCAAGTTCCCTTGCATTTTCGTTGGTTAGGTTGAAGAATTCATAAGTTTCCTATAGTGTAATCATCAATGGTGAACCTCCTATCTTTTTAAAAGGATTAAAGGATTGAGGCAACAAGACCCCTTGTCTCCCTACCACTTTACATTAATAATGGAATTCCTAACAAGGTTGATCAGGCTAGTTATCAACCAAGAACAACATTCAAGTTTCTATTTAAAGTGCAAAAAGCTGAGGATTCCTAGCTTATGTTTTCAGATGATCTAATTATCTTTTCAAAAGCATATGCTAAATCACTTGGAGCTTTAATGACAACATCAAACATATTTAAAGAGCTATCTGGACTCCCTATTATTAAGGAGAAAATTTAGAGGTATCTTTGCTTAAATGTTCAGCATCTTGCTCCTTAGTTTTTTACTCTAATTGGTCTGAAACATCGAAAGGCTCCTTTCACCTTCCTTGGAAGCCTCTATCAATTCAAGGAAACTCTCTTTTAATAACTATCTCCCATTAATAGGAAATATTCAGAAGAGGATTACAAATTGGCGTAACAAGGGCTTATCACTTGTGGGGAGGATTCAACTCATTAACTCCATTCTTAACAACCTTCACACCCCATGTTGTTAATAGATATCATTAAAACAATTAAAAGAGCATGAGAAGTTTTCTTTGGTCAAGGAATTGCAATAAAAGAGTAATGACCAAAGTTGGAGTGATTTGTGCTAACCAAAGCAAGAAGGGGGTTTGGTGATCATCCCAATTAAGGTCATTAATAGAACTCCAATAATCAAAGACTATGGAGGATCCTAGCAGATAAACAGGCACTATAAATAAAACAAACCTGTGCATTTTATCTGAAAAATGCCAACCTTTGGAAAATTCAACCTAGATATAATTCCTTTTGGTCTATGGTTCGAATTTTGAAGCTTAGAAATTTATTCAAGCCTTATACCAAAGTTAAAATCGGTAACGGCATAACTAAAAGTTTTTGGTATAATGACTAAACCAAGTTAGGTCCTACGAGGGAAGCTTCTAATCTTAATACCCTTTATACATCAATCTAAAAGATGTTCTTAATAACAGGCCATGTAGCCTTAAAGCACCCTGTAAGTCCCCTTTGATAGATCTCATCCTAAACTTTGTTCTCAACCTAATAAAGAGGATCCTACCTGGTGGACTAAGAGCTCTTTAGGTTGACTCACTAACTTGACTTGTAGGAAAGTGCTAAAGGCAGTAACTCCTAAGTATAAACTGACACAAATTAATTTGGTTTCCTCAAGAAAATTTCAGATCTTCATTTATCATCTGACTCATAATTAGAAAGAGTCTTTCCATAGCAAACAGAGTTAAAACTATCTTAAACATCTCATCCATATGTACTATTTATAACCAGGAGGAAGTGACAATATAACACATCTTCTTCCAAGTTGAATATTCCTCTCATATTTGGAATAGGTATGCCATTTTCTGTCTCCTGCTTTAGATCGGAATGAGATAATTTACTAATCTTCTTAGATTCTCAATCTTAGCAATTGGGATTCTCTGGTTTACAAAATCTCCTTAAAAATATAGTATATACATTGTAGTGTTAGAAGAATAAAAGGGTCTTTCAAAGCTAAGCTAAGTGCATGGATACCTTGCTGCTAGAGCTCATTAGTTCCACAAAGGAACAATTGATAGCTCAGGAGATTCAGACTAAGTGTAGCCATCAACTAGCTAACTTCTAGAATATTACTGAAAATTGAGACAGTGCTTCAGAATTTATCACAAACCAACAATACTCATCAACTGACACCTAATTAAAATGAAATATGATCACACATTTAAACACACTTCATTGTATGATTAACCTAAACCTAATACTATTTAGGGAACAAATGTTGGTATTTGAATGCCAGATTTGTATAACTTTCGCTTTCTAAGATGTAACTCCTTATTTACCGAAACGTTTTGGTGGTCACCCGTTTTTTCTGAAAAAAAGAAATTGATAATTTATTGTTATTTAAAATTATTAAAAATCATATTTTAATTTAATAATGGATATCTAACATTTCATTAAAAATGACATTTCTAGAAAAAGTGGTCAGCATATTATTTCGGTAAAAAGATTATGAAAATCTTAATTTATATATTGTTATTGTCACGTAAAAGAATTTCAATACTATATACTAAACCAATTTTGACAAGCTATGAGGTTTAATTGTCAAAATATTTATCACTAAAGATATTTTTGTTTTCTTTCTCTATGTGACGTCTTATAGGTTATTCAAATACAAAACACCTTAATCGAAGTAAATGGCCAAAATAACTATGTAGGATATAGACAATTTTTATTTTTTATGGCATTTTTCATCTTTTAATTTAGGCTTAAGGTCGAAAATCTTATTTTGAAAAAAAAAGAAAGAACAATAGTGAATTACATTTAAGATTTGCATATAAGTAACTTAGGAAATCCCATATACAAACCTGTTTCTAACTTCTTTCTACTCTTTCCAATTTTGAATCCAACTTTACCTACCTTTTAGAAAGTAGTTAAGGTGAAAATTTTCTCAATTATGATTCTTGTCTGGTTCCTTCCTCTTTTAAAAATAAAAACAATCGTAGATCCAAGAAGGCTAATTGTTGCTTTTTCCCCCAAACTTCATTTACCACTCAATCTTTCTATTTGTATTGTCCTAAATGGAATTCAAAATTTGAACTTTACTTTATAACTCAGATCCCCAGTTGTCATTGTGTTATCTTTAAATCCATTTGCTTTTTAGACTCAAACCACCAACACTTGTAACCTTGACTATTCTAAATGTCAAATTCTTCTTATATCTCTTCTACCTCCTTTGCCACTCTAGTTAATAGTGAACTCATCTTAATTTTTAATGGAGCCAATGAATTAAGACAAAGAGTCTCACTTTCTCTTTCTTTATTTACAATCTAGATTGAAATACTAACTACAGTAGCTGCATTTGAAATAGAGTAAGGCCATGACTTTAAATATTATCATAAATGCAAGCAGTTGAGATTATACAACCTCTTGTCTATAGACGCCCTATTAGTGTTATATAGTGTTAGCTTAATCTTAATGCAAACTTTGATTAAATATTTGCTTTCTTCAACAAGATCCCTAATCTATTTATATTCTAAGGCAAAAACTGCCTCTATATCTATAGTAACTCCTTTAATCTAGCAAGTAATATCTCAAAAATATCAGGCTTCAAACATTATGATCTTCGTACTTGGAAACTTTAATTTCCAATAAGAGAATTATGTATAGGTATTGCAAAACTTTATTCGTTTTAATCCAAAAGAGAATGAAACAATAACTTTCACTCTTGCATGTGCTAAATAACCTCCATGTCCATTTTTATTACCATTTAGATATGTCCCAAAACCTAATCAAGGATATAGAAAGGAGCCTAAAGAATTTCTTATGATCTAGCAAGTCAGATAAGGGCTTAAAACCTAAAATAAAATAGGTTGAGGTTTGTTTTACCAAGGATGAGGGTGATATGGGAATTAATTCAATAAGGGTGATCTGGGAATTAATTAAATAAGGAACACTAATAAAAATGCTAATTGTTAAAAGAATATAGAAGCTCTTTGTTGATCAAGAATTAATTTAGGTTAGGTGGATATATATCCATATCTTAAAATATTTGAGCTTTTGGGGAATCAAAGCCAAGACAAAATAACTCTTACACTCTCAACCAAATGTTAAAATTGAGAGACATCAATGATAGCCCCTAATGGTACCTAAGAGGTGGCCAGTGAATTGGGTGATTACAAAATTTAACAATTTTTCTAAACAATATATGCAAGTAACAATAATCAATACAAATAAGTATGAGAAAATTGCTTAATATAATTTAATCAAATAATAGAACAATACTTAAAAAGATAGTAAGGAGAGAATGCAAACTGACATATAGTGGTTCGGAAAAACAACCATTATTTATGTCCACTCCCAATACTCTTCTTGGAATTTCACTATAGTTCTTCTTTTAAGGTCAAGAATAACCTTTGTACAATCTTTTTCGGTAAAGAGGAACCCTTTATACAATCTTTTTTTAAGGTGAAGAGGAGCATCAATACCACTTAGATCACCTATAAGTACACTATTCAACACCCCAACAAAATATTACAACTCAAAAATATCTCACTTATTAACTTAATAACTCCAAAATGACTCACTTTTATATGACACAATGATGTTTAAATGATTGAAACACTCTTTAAAATGGCTATATATAACACCCAAAACCTTTTTGATGCTAAAACCAATGAGAATACACCTATTTTATATTATTTCAAGAGTTAAAATAGTCATTAAAGCTAAGAACTAGTTGTTACAAGAACTATATTTTATCCACTAGTTGACTAATGTAGCATACTAGTTGACTAGTATGCAATAAAAGCCCCAAATTTACTTGTCGTTGGAATATTGGTTGACCAATACATCAATTGTTGTTGCTACAAACTCACAATAGATCAATTTTTATAACTTTAGCCTATATTGGTCGACCACTAACTCATATAGGTCGACCAATCATACCAAGAACATGATTTTAATACTTTCAAATGCCTAAAACCAATTTGTGTGATCCATATATGATTAAAACACTTCCTTAAATGTTCCCTAAATATTATTTGAAAAATCAAAAGGCTTTTATATTAAAATCAAAATGCTTTTATGCTTCTTGAAGAATGTAAAGACTAATGCAATAACGTAAGATTAAACAATTATACATGGTGAGCTTTTTTTATCATCAAATTAACAAAGTGAGATTACAAATATTAATATAAAATGTGAAATAACTTTGATGAGCTTATCTTCTTTTATTCTTATTTTGATCTTCATTTATCAATTGTAAACTTTAAATTCTCTTTATCAACTTCACACACTATCTTCTTAAGTTTATGATTTTATTTTTTTTCGATATTGCTTTTCATCAAAATAATAAACACATATATAGTAATTATGTTTTGCTGTCATTAAAACATCAATTGAAACTTCCCTTGGTTCAACAGTCTCCCCCTTTTTTATGATGATAAAACATTTGTGATATTAGAAAATAATAATGAAGTAAGCATATAAGCAACTGTCAAGATAATGATTAGTTCCCCTTTAATTCTTACATATAACATAATTCAATATAAAGAGCATAATCCAATATCAAGAATAAAAGGCATATTCAAAATCAAAGAAGTATCATTTACTCAAATAGCACATCTATTGATATGATTTTTCCTTTTTATAAGCCCCATTGAGCTTTATTTGCCTTTCTTTTTGTTCTCACCCCATTACATGCCTTAAAACTAACCAAATGTCTTATCCAAGCCTTTAAGCTAGTGGATCATTTATTGATTATTAATGATTGTAGATGCACAAGAGTATAAGCGTGGGGGTGTGCATATATGTGAGTTGATTATAATATATGGAATGTCATTTTATGTCTTATCAATGAATTACAATGAATTCTATTATTGATGTAGCTTCTTTCAATTTTTACTAAAAAAGAAAAAAGTATTTAAATAAAAGTATCAAAGAGAACATGTATTTGTCTTGCAAAGTTATTTATGATTAGTTTTTCCTCCTAAAGTTGTATAGAATGGGTGATTTGAGTATGATGCATATGATGTAGAAGTTTTGAAGGATCACTACTAATAGTTATAATGTATTGATTGTCATCGATTATATGAGTGATTCCTTCTAATTCCTTTTGCTTCACGAGGGCTGTGGTGTGAGAGCTTGAATTTAAGCTATGAACATATTTTTTGCATTCATCTCAACTGATAGTACCCAATTTTGAGTGAATGTTAGTTATTGTGTTTGATGTTACATTTAGTATTTTTCTTGCTTCACTAGTTTTGATGACATTTATACTACATTACCTAAATACATCTCATCTTAACCGTTGCCCACGTTACAACCTTAAAAAGTCCTTCGATTTATGATTATACATGTGAATCTTAAAGGAGGAGAAATGAAATGATATGTAAAGTTGAGGAATGTTTTGATCATGAATGGTGATTGATTGTACTTATGAATCTATCATATTTAAACACATTTTGTCAAAGTCTACCCCTAGATGCATAGTTTTTTAAGAAAATGATTGTTGATTGATCATGAGTAGAAGCATTGAATGTTTAGTCTTGCTATAGTTTTGAAAGCTATTTATCTATTCTTGGAAAATATGAAAAATGTGGAAATGTTTTAGTTTGTGACTTTGATTTTGTTGTTTTGCCCAAGGATAGTCAAAAGCTAAATGTGGGGGAACTTGATGAGTGTTTAATTGTTTATATATTTACTCCACAACACTTTGTGATTAAGGCTTTGAAATGTTTAAGAAACTCATTTTGGTTCACATTTAGTTTTAGGTGCAATTTGGAAGTTCAAGAGCTAGAATGAGTTTAAAAAAACACATTCTTTGAGTCATTCTCTTAATGTTCAAATTCATTTGTCTTTGTGGAACAAGAAAGAGATTGATTAGAGTGAAGATGTGATAAGAAAATGCCATAAAATGAAGAATTCATCTTGCATTGCAAACTGCACGGCCTTGCACAATTTTGAACGATGAATTGTTTTGACATTGCATCAAACCATGTATATCCCTAGTTTTTCATATTAGTAAACATTTGAGAGGTCAAACAACATATGGAATCATTTTTGGAGCACGGGAAAGAACATAAACTTTAGTTCTTTGGGATTTGTGGAAGGATAATCTTCCTTTGTCCAGTTCAGAGGTGAAATTGACGTCGAGGATCACATTTGAGCATATCGTCATTGTGTATTATTGAATCTTTCTCTCTTTATCAATTGTTTATATTATTCTTTACTTTTTGATTTGGGTATTTGTGTAAGGATGATCTAAATGCTTCTATTAAATTGTTTTTTAATTTAAATCTATTACTAAAATCTCAAATATGATATGTAATAGTTGTGTTTTGGATTCATTTATGGCGACTAATGATATTAAATCATTAGGAATAATGTAACATAGGTGAAATGACTCAAGTTTATGTGGTTGTTGCCTAGATTGATCTATTTTTCTTATTCGTAATACAGTTATCTAACTAAATCTAGAGAGCTTATTCTAGGTTGTTTGATAGCTAGGTTTAATTCAAGAGCTTATTTTGATTAAACGATATCTAAGGAAAAACGGGAGTTAATTGTAATGCCCCAAAAATCTCAATTTCATTAATAGTACTTTTTGGGTCATGAATAGTGTATCTTGAGGTGAATAGTGACATTGGGGACCCAAACTATATTTTATTTTATTTGGCATCAGATAATATTGTTCAAGGATAGCTTGAGGATCAAATTAGAGCTCAAAATGATTTCGTTTTGAGGGTTTGACCAAGAGCTGACCAGTGGTCAAAGTTTGACCTAAGAAAGGGTGAAAGTCAAACTAGAAACTATTAACGAAAATAAATGATATTAATTAAGGTCTTTATGTGAGATTGATATTTTTCTTATGTGTATTTTTTTATTGAGCAAAATAATTAATAGATAAAGTTTATCCTAAAAAAAGAATTAGAAAACTTTTAATGAGGGACCACATGACATTTTTGTCATGTTCTTGACCACCTACCCTCTCTTCTTCACTAAGGCCCTGTTTGGTTTGAGGGTTAATAATGGGATGAGATGGAACGTAACACACTTTCATCGTTTGTTTGAAGGTTTCATAATAGAATGGAATGGAGTGGGATGAAAGCAGAGAGTTTCATGTTACGTTCCATTTCATCTTAAACAGTGAAAATAAGAAACCTCCGATTCGGGAGATTTAGGATAGAACGTAAATTAATAAATACATACTACGTAATATACCCTCAATAATTCTTCTTAATATCAACTCTGACCAAATCATAATATTAATATATTAAATAGAATATAGTAATATTTAA
>JAOQMR010000006.1:17696725-17709182 GCA_027563865.1 Erythroxylum pelleterianum | reverse complement strand
GCCCGAAGTGGGACTGGGGCGGTAAAATACCTGCAATAGAAACACAAATAAAGTTAGGTAGAAGGTATTGAAAATCAATCCAACGCCAATTACCCGACTGATCCACAAAGTGCTGAACTTGAAGCTCATGCGCGTCCGGAGGTAACGGTCGCTGAGCATAAGCAATGAGAGGGCCTACATCGGCCACCCAGGGGTCTATCTAGAACCGAACTTTAGAACCATCATAAATGACCCAGTGGAGACCGGTGAGCACGGTCAGCCAGATGGCGGCAATGCTTCGCCAAGTCCGCGAGCAACTATTGATACGAAGGGCATCAGGGGGATTGTCGGCATCAAAGTGATACGAGGACTCGTACCTAAAGAGCATCTGGTTTCGAAAGCAAAGCCCAACCTAATTTCGTAAGAAGAGCATCATTAGTCTCACGGATACTGCGAATGCCGAGGCCACCCCTCTCCTTCGACTGGCAAACCTTATTATAGTGAACGAGATGTATCCTAGTGGTGCCCTAAGAGGAACCCCATAAAAACTTGCGCATCATTCGTTCCATGTCGTCGCACAGGCGTCGAGGAAGCCGAACTGTCTGCATAGTGTAAAGAGGAAGCGCAGAGAGAGCAGATTGAGTTAAAGTGGCCCGACCGGCCAACGAAAGGAGTTTGCCAGACCATCCAGATAGGCGTTGTTGCACCTTATCTAGGATATGCTGATACATTCATTTCTGGACTCGCTCATGGAGGAGAGGAACGCCTAGATAATGCCCCAAGTTAGTAGTAGCTTGAAAGCCCTGTTTGTTTTGAAGTAGCCGAGCAAGCGAAGGAGGCACATTTTTAGAGAAGTAGCAGTGAGATTTACTGTGGTTCACCCGTTGCCCGGAAGCGGAACAAAAAGTGTGTAAAACATCCTGAAGAATCGTGGCTTGCTCGACCGACGCTTCAGCAAAAAGGATGAGGTCATCAACAAAGAAGAGATGAGAAAGGGGAGGTCCCTGACGGCTAAGACGAATGGCTTTCCAGTGGCCTTGACCTATGGAATGGGTTATAAGATGACCGAGGCGTTCCATGCACAAAACAAAAAGGTAGGGAGAAAGCGGGTTGCCCTGTCGGAGACCTCTAGTGGAGGTGAAAGGTTCACTGAGACCCCCTGCCCAATTCACTTGCACTGGTAGCGAGGAAATACATTTCATAATTAGAGAAAGAAGCGAGCACGGTAAACCAATATCGAGGAGGGTATCATGAATAAAGTCCCAGGAAAGGCGATCGTACGCTTTTTCCAGGTCCACCTTGACAGCCAGGAAACCCTGCTTGCCTGATTTTCGGGCCATGGTATGAATGATCTCTTGAGCCAGAATAACGTTATCGGTAATCTGGCGGCCCGGAACAAAAATAGCTTGGGTCTGGGCGACAAGCGAGTTAAGATGGGGCTTCAACCGATTAACGATGATCTTTGTAATCGTCTTATAAACCACTGAACAAAGAGCAATAGGGCGGAATTGAGTAATCGACGTCGGGGATGGGAGTTTAGGGATAAGCATTATGATGGTCCGGTTGAGCTCCGTCTCCCAAACCTCATGTTTGAACACCCACTGAAGGAACCGAGTCAGAGATGGGCCGATGGTGTCCCACTGCGATTGGAAGAATAAAGCATTAAACCCATCGTATCCAGGCGCCTTATTAGGGGCCATGTCAAAAATCGCCATGTGAATCTCGGAAGGGAGGAGGGGACTATCCAAAGTCTGAATAACTTGGGACGAGAGAGGCAGAAAAAGACCGTGAAGAGGAAGACGAGTAAGGCTCAGAGATTCATCTGAATACAGCGTTTCAAGAAAGTCTTTGGCCATCTGACGGATGCCATCCGGGTCCGCATGAGTCCTTCCTTGCGCATCGGAAAGAGAGCTGATGAGAATTTGGCAGCGTTTGGCTGTGGTTACGGCATAAAAGTACTTAGTATTTCTGTCGCCCTGCGCAAGCCACTGGCAGCGCGATTTTTGGTGCCAATATAACTTTTCTTGACAAAGGACCTGTTCCAGATCAGTCCGAAGGGTATCCTCGAGCCTGTGAAGATAATCAGAGTCCGCGTCCTCCAGAGCCTTTTGAATCCCAATAAGCCGGGCCATGAGGCGCTTCTTACGATAAAAGAGATTCCCAAAGGCAGTGTGATTCCACTGCTGCAAATGATGAGCAAGGTCTCGCAGAGCGCCACTCATCGTGGGAGACGCCGGGGGCCAATGGTCTTGGACAGTGGTGTGGAAATCGCCATGAGTTAGCCAGGCCGCTTGAAACCGAAAAGGCCGAGGGTTAGAAAAACGTAACGGGTAGGAGCGGAACTGAATAAGAAGGGGCCGATGATCCGATTTGAGGAACAAAAGGTGAGAGACCGTAGTGTGGGGGAAGGAGGTAACCCAACTAGTAGAACACAACGCGCGGTCTAATCTAGCAAGGAGGCGGCCCCGTCTCCACGTAAACCGGGGACCGAGGAAGCCAAGATCGAAAAGTTGGCAGTCCTAAACACAGTCCCGAAAATGGGAGTTGATGATGGCCCCGCCTCGCTTGTCACAGCTCTCCAATTTAGCATTGAAGTCACCCCGAAGAGCCAGGGTTGAGAAGTAAGGGGGGCTAGTTTCCGTAAGTGCGTCCAGAGAAAATGCTGCAACGAATAGGTGGGGCTTCCATAGATGGCTGTGAAAGCAAAGATCGTGTTTTCCCAAGTGATATGCATATGAATGAACTGACGATGGGCAAGAAGAATGTTCACAGCAATATCCGGGTTCCAGAGGAGCCAAATGCCACCCGAAAAGCCATGAGCTTCCACGCGGTAAGAATAAAGGAATTAAGTTTCATCAAGCATACACTTTCTAAGCATCCAATGACAACCTCTAACTTAATTAATATACATTAGAAAAATATCCTTTTAGTAGTTAATTTTTATTAATTAATAAATATTTCTACCTTAAATATTTGAAGTCACACAATGACATTAGCGTGAGAGTAATTACTAAATTAAAAATTAGTAAGGAGTTAAGTATTATTCAATTAAAAATTTTGTTAGTAAAATAAAAAATTTAAAAAAGTAGTTAAGATTTTTAATTTGTTATCTGAAATCTGATCCGTGACTGTGACTGTGATCATGATCGTACCCATAAATGCATTCAATTCTAAACATTCGTCCTCTTTCAATGTTAACTTTTGTCCAAGTATTGAAATAAAGCTGACTCCAGTGACCTCAGTCCTCCATCGAGACCCCATTTGCCTTCGTCGACTCAACAACTGCAAATCCACCTGAAACCGAAATGCCGGCGACGACTGATATATCGATGAGAAGTCCGATCACGAAATCCTTAATTCATGTGTTATTAGGTCTCCTGTTGGCCTCGTCATCTCTCGCCGACGTCGATGGCCCCTTCATTCTCGCCAACAAGAAGGCCACTCTTAACCGGCTCAAATCCGGTGTCGAACGCGTCTCTGTGTCCATCGATATTTACAATCAAGGATCTTCGTGAGTCTCCATATTCCTCTCTGTTTTTAATTGGCTGAAAAGGGTGTTCCCTGATCACATCTAAATTTTGATTTGTGCATTCATAGAGTTGACTTTGTGTTTTTGTTTTCTTCCTTGCCTATTAGTGATTGATTTTTGTTTAATGTCTCATTTTTTCTTTATGCTATAGGTTGTTTTATTTGATCTGGATTTGATTTTAAAATCCCAATTTCGAGCTGAAGGGGGAGCTGTTTCTTTTTTATTTAGAAATTCAATAAATGGAGTCAAATCTGTTGGAATCTGGGATCATAGAAATGAAGCTCCTAGTTTTGGTGATGTAATTCTCTGAAAGAGCAAATTCAGATTAAAGAAATATTGACAGATTTGCTTCAGTTGCCTGTGTGTAGTTAGATATAAGTCAGTGATGATCAAATGCTATCGGATTGCATGAGCCACTGAACTGAAGTTTGGTTAGATGTAAAAATCTGGGTTAAGTTGTACCCGTTACTCTAAATAGAAATTTCGTGCTTAATAATGCCAGAAACAAAAAAAAAAAAATCATAAAATGACAGTTAATGATGGCTATCACCATGGTCTAGTATGCATGAGTAATGTCATCATACCAACATACAGACCTCAAATTAATAGAGTATTAAGTCAATAAAAAAGAAAGACGAAGAAAAGGGAATAAGAAGGGCATGAGAAAGAAAGTATAGAAAAGGATGAGAAGCCTTTATGTCTATATCTCAATGAGTTCTCCCGTGGTAATGTATGTTGCATAGTTTGCGTTATTAGTATAAGATTTGCCTTGTAACATCCTTAGGTTAGGATCATTTATGTGCATTTAGTTAAAACTAATGCCAGCTTCTTGCGAGTACTGCTTGTAACTAATATATAATTATTCAGCTTGTGTGAAGTTTTGTTTGTGTTTGTTGATCATCATACTTCATAAGGAACAAAAGAGCACATATATGGCCTTTAAAGGAGACGGGTAATACTAAATGGGCTGTTAAAGCTCTGAGGTAAACAAGTGGTTTCTCATTTCTTGTGTTATGGACCCCTGAATGAGCGTTCATCTCATCCACTAGTTTTTCCAATAAGTTATCACATTACATACCCTTAAAGAAACTACTTGCTTGGGACAACAAAGTTTGAAATGAACTGATATAACCAAAAGGCAGTTCTAGCCCCTCTATTTCTTTCTTTCTCGCTCCAATCGATTCACTTCTTCTCATGGTTACCTATAAGTTTCTTTATAATTAGCTTACTCCTTGGATGAGGTGAGTTTATTTTAGCTTACTCCTTGGATGACGTGAGTTTATTTCATTCATATCAGCTAAAGTGTTTGTGTTGCCTTTCTTAAATATATAGGACTGCATATGATGTAACTCTTGCTGATGATTAATTCATATGGACTTAAGTGTTTGTGTTGCCTTTCTAAATATATAGGACTGCATATGATGTAACTGTTGCTGATGATTTCTGGCCTCAAGCTATGTTTGAAATTATCAGCGGTAACACTTCAATGTCATGGGAAAGACTTGATGCGTGGGTGCTACTCTTTCAGCAAATGCTGTTTATTTCTGATCCTTTCTTCTTATGCTCTTGCAAATTTTAACTTCATCTTTTTCAGTGGTTGTTTCCTCTCATATTCATTTGAATTGGATGGCAAAGTGAAGGGATTATTCTATGGTTCCCCGGCACGTGTTACTTTTCGCATCCCCACTAAAGCTGCTCTTCAGGTTTTGCTTTGTAGCCATCATACCATAATGTCTCTGTTTCCAAACATTTTGCATTGATATATTTGTCTTCTGGTTGTTATTTTTTGTAACAGGAGGCATATTCCACTCCTATTTTATCTCTTGATGTTCTTGCAGAAAGAACCCCTGAGAAGAAGTTTGACTGGGTAAGTACTATTTGGTAGTATCTGCATATGTTTGTGATTGAGCACCTCCCAGCCCTTTTCTTTCATTTTGGAGTTCACAATCTTTTTTTTTTCTTTTGTTGTTATTCTCTGGAATCAACTTTGGGTCTGGCCAATCTTCGACAGGCTAAGGTATGCATGAACTTCTTCTAATCTATGCATCTAATAAGACGTTATGCTATAGTCGATCTTATATATGACTGACTAGGTTGTAGACTTAGTTTGATGAAAGGGTAAGAAGGCTGATATGAATTGTTTATCGAACTGCAGAGGCTGTTGGCAGAATATGGGTCGGTAATTTCTGCGGTCTCCATTGTGGTTCTCTTCGTGCGGCTGGTTTCAACACCATCTGCAAAAGGAAGCAAGAAGAAGCGTTAGAGATACTTTTACATTTGGTCTGTAAGGAACGAGCGATTATGTCGTTACCTACACTTTTTCTGGGCTAGAAAGGAAAGGGCATTGTCGTTAGCTGTTTACTTAGATAGTGCCAGATCGTTGCGCCTTTCCAGCGTTACCTGACAAAGAATTTCGCTACCTTGGATTCTCAAAATGATTTAATTTTGACGTCTATCCTGTATTATTTTTTTAATAAAGTTATATATATATTTTATTTCAATCTTTTAATTTAAATTTCGACAGAAATCATATATGATATTAGAGTTAGATTTACATGACATTTCAATTTCTTTCTTGATGTTAATATCTTTATTAAGGATATTTGTTTATTAATCTTAAATATGTTTGAGAATTTAATTTCTGAAAAATTAAGGCTCAACGCCTACATCCTAATAAAATATTTAAATAAAATACAAAATAAATTTCTAACCACAAAAAAAGTAAAATTTCTTTCTTTATTTTTTAGCCACGATGTATATTAGGCGGATCCTAATTATGAGAAGGCACCTTTAAATCATCCACATTTTGATTAATTTACGCTCGAGTCGAATAGCTCGGATTCTAAGTATTAAATTGTTGCGTATATGAGAAGGTTTAAATTCGCGACCTCATTTAAACAAAAAGAACCCTTTAACTGACCTTAACCTTGGATTAAATCCTCGACAGATCGATCTACTAGGTTCGGGTAATATAATTGTTAGGCTCCTTCAGAACTAATACACATAACTAAGTTAGCATCTAACATAATGATGCAGATCCGTGTAGTTTGTCTGCTTTGATCGGACGGTGGTATTGACTTATTGTTAGTGAGTTTGTTGGAGTCCATGGGCTAGCTTAAGTAGTCCGACATCACCAGCCAAACAACAACGAACCAACGTCGCTCTTCTTCTTCTTCTTCTTGCTCGCTGGTTTTTTTTTCTAAACCCTAAAACATGAGTTACCAGAAAATACCGCCCCAAGAGCCATATCCTCCTCCAGGTAATCGCTATTAGCCTGATTAAATTTCTTTCCAATCTTGTGGCTTTCTCAGTTTTGATTAATTCGGTTGCGTTTACAGGTTATGCCCCACCGGGATATCCTCCATCGGCACCACCTCCTTACCCACCACCGGGATATCCTCCATCGGCACCACCTCCTTACCCGCCGCCGCCGCCGGGTTACCCTCCTTATCCACCTCCACCACCTCCTCCAGGACCGCCACCGCCATCGCCATATGAAGGGTATCAAGGGTATTTCACTGAGGGGTATCCCCCGCCGCCGCCACCACCGCCCCAATATCATCATCACCAGTACCAGCATCAGCATGATCATGGCGATTCCGACGGTTGCAGCTCCGTCTTACGAGGGTGGTATGGTCTATATCTCTTTCTGTTTCTCCTTGTGTGAGTTGAGTAGTTTTATGCTTATGTCCGGAATAATTTTGCGGCTATATACTATGCTTGCTTAATTTTTAGTACCTGCTCGTGGTCTTAGAAGCAGAGCTGGAGCCTGGGCATTTGTTAAGTGGGGGCAATTGAGGAAGAAAGTTAAATTTTAAATAATTTTACTTTTTTTTATATTTTAAAGTTTACTCGATTCAAACCATAATAAACCAAAATATCTTTTAATTATTAAATGTCGTGAAAACTAAGTTATATTAAGATTTATTACTACAATTTAACCAAATATTCTTTATACCATTAACACTGAACTAAAATATTCTTTTTGGTTCTTGGTTGGTCCTGGTAGCTTAAAGCGATCTTAGTATTGTCAAATATCGTTCTTACTTTGTTGGGTGCTCTCAAGAATTGACAATTAAATAGAACAGTTTCTACAAGTTAGATTAGACCACAACTTTTGTATTAGGCCAATGATGTACTTCTTGCTGAAATGAGCATTGCTATCTTTGTTGGACATTTAACATATGATACAGTGGAGAATCACATGCATAAGTTTGGAACTTCAAATTAATTGTGTTCAACTTTTATCTTTGGGGACTCTTGACTTGGTCGGGCTTGCAGCTTTTTCTCTCAACTATTGAATGATAAAATTCACAACTATATTAAACACTAGTGATAAGCTGCCTATTCATTGCTGACGATTTGAGCTTGATCTATATTGGTTTGACACTAAGGGAGGATGAGAAGTTCAAGAATAAAATTACCTCTTTGTCTCTAATGTCAAATACTTGAAATTCTGAAGTTTGTAGATCCTTGTGTGACTAACATATGCAAACTTTATCTGGTTTGAGGTACTAACAAACTTTCAGTTGTCCTACTTGATCTCATCCTTTAATTCTTATCAAACTTTCTATGGTTTGATGTGATTAATTTTGTTTATACCTCACACTTCAATTTTTATGCAAAAACAAACAAACTTTAACTAGTATTCATTGATCCCAATTCCTATTTCAGTACTCCTGCTTAATTTTCTCAGTCCTTATGATAAGGTTTCAATGCTGTTTTAGGTGTCAACATATAGAATTTTGTACATTTTAGATAGCACCGAGCATAAAATTCCTATTTGACACTTGAAATGTTTCTACAAAAGACCAAATTGAAGTTGTACTATAGATCTGTAGTCAGAGTGATCCTAGGTCATAAGGACTTGCAAAAACTAATGTGAAATTGATAGGAACCAGAAAGGAAGGAAAATAAAAGTAACTGAATAATAAAACTTTATTGATAAATTTGAGAGCAAGAATCTTAAATTCTCAAGTCAGTCCGTATGGAGAGGACTAAACTCCAAAATAAAGGGATTAATTTTCTCAAAAACTTCCCTACTTGCTCTAACTATCAAATATTTATAATGCTAGACTCCTAATTGCAATAAAAGATAGACTCCTAATCGTAATAAAAGATAAGACTCTTAATCACAATAAAAGATAGACTCCTAATCGTAATAAAAGATAAGATTCCTAATCGTAATAAAAGATAGACTTCTAATCGTAATAAAAGATAAGTCTCGTAATCGTAATAAGACTCCTAATGTGTTGGAGGTGTCGTATCAGAAATGTAACCTGTTATTTGAAACCCGGTGCGAGTATTTGAACTGAACTGAATTTTGGCGCAAAAATTACATCTGAATAATTTCAAGTAGCAATTTCATGATTAGTATTGTTTGTTTTACATGTTTTTTTCCACAATCTAAAATTACTTGTAGCACATAGGTCATGTGTAATCCACAACGCAACTAACAAGTTCATGTTTGCTATATTGATGTCCTATCCCGATATTCAGAAAAAGGACTACATTGAAAAGTTATAGTTTACAAAAGGATTTGAAGAACAAAATTTGAAGTAGACTGAAGTAGAAGGACCAAATTTGTGCTTTTCTGTTTTTATTTATGATTTAATCTCTTTTCATCCTCCTGTATTTCTAGTCTAGAGTGAGATGCATAAATTTTTAGTGATAGACCATTAAAAAGATCATATTGAAATTGTAGAATTAGATCGAGATGATTGCAGGTCCTATAAATTTATCTTATAGCAACGAGTGTCCTTTTGGTTCTTTTGATGTATTTAACTGCTTAGGTAGTGGGGATCCATGCTGTGAAATGAAAGTGAGCTTTCTTGAGTTAGAAGTGTTTATCATTTTAGCTTTTGTTATTCCTGCTTTTGTTTTATTACTGTTTGAGGGGTTGCAAATGATTAGCATACTACCCAACAATTTTGTAACAGTAGTTGTACGGTGGTTTTGTATTCTGATTTTGTTACTCTAACTGGTGCACCTGTCCTTGTGCCTTTTTACTTCCAGAAGTTGTTGGAGTGGTGTCTTTAGAGGTCCATGTGCTTCTAGTATTTGCTTAAACAAGAAAGTTGTGCAATTATATTATATGTCTAATTTATTAAAACAAAATGAATGGTGAGAATTGATGTTTTAAGTAGGTGTGCACCTATTGTGTTTGAAACTATTGATGTTGTAATGACATATTTCTATGGGCAGTTTGGCTGCACTTTGTTGCTGTTGCGTGTTGGAGGCGTGCTGCTTCTAAAACAATATGTTTCCTCATCATAGCTCATATAATGGCTGGGGGGTCTCGTAATTCTTGTTTATTGTTCCCCTTATGTTCAAGGGGGTATTTGCTTATGGTTCCTACGTAAATAGAACAATCTGTCAGTTTCCCCAGAACTGCAAAAAACCTATATACACTGAATTTCTTATATTATCTATGTATATCTTGGGTTCTACAATTGGCTTTTATAGCGAAACTTTTATCAGCGAAGAGATATTTTATGTACTGATGAGGTCGCTTAAAACATCTTAACAAGCATGACAATTACCCCCACTGACTTTTGTGAGTACTGGAGTGCCGATAGCAGTTGAAGCTCTCAATGAGATTGCAGATAAAGGTCAAAGTATTCTCGCCATTATCATGCATATGGCTTAGCAGTTCTTATACTCGGTCATGGAATGCATAAATTTGTGTTAAGGATGGCAAAATTAACTCGATCCAACGGCCAAGCTCGAATTGATTGACCGCTGTGTTGAGGAAGTCTATCATTTTGTTCTATTAAATATGATATTATCAATACTTTTATATCTAAGATTATTTTTCGAATCATTTTCATTTATCAAATTTGGTTCCTCTAAAACATAATTAGCTAAAAAATCAATATGGTCAATACAAATTGGATTTATAGAACTACTTGTTCTATTAAAAGTTTTAGTAAACAAATAAAATTAAATTATTTAGAAATTATAAGAAATTATATTTAACTTAATAATGATAATAACATGCTTTTCTTAAAGCTTTAAATTGGATAAAACAAATATCAAGTCATTTAATTTTTTGTGTTCTATTGACTTAGAACTTGAATTGTAAACTTTTGCATTTCTAGAATAGGACTTTCGAATTGGTCCAACAAGTATTACAAGATAACAGAAGTAACATTATAGATAAAATAAATTGATGTTTACTTTTCAAAAAATAACAAAAATGAAAAAAACTTGAATTAAGTTTGTTTCTTTGAAGATTAGTAATAGATATTCTAAAATCACCAACATCATCCTTATAAATCTCCATTTATGAGCTGAGGAGTTCTTGCAGTATTTTATGGGTAACAATTGTTATAATATTTAATAGCATTCTCATATTAACTTTAGCTTTTTTTTTTTGTAAAACTTAGTTTGAAATAGATAATATGATTTAAAAATGCCCCCGCTGTAAACAAAAAAGGGTAAAATTGTCTTTCTCATCTCTCATTAATGACTACAAGATCATATATGTACAAAAAAGACTTATTTTTTAAATTGACTTTGATTGTTTCCTTCACTTTCTCTATGACATCATAAAATAATTCATTATTGTTTTCTCATCATTGTCAGCCAGATAAAGTACTCTAATTAAAAGCTCACAAACTTATATTGACATTGAAATTTATCATCTTCAAGTATGATTTTAGAAACCTCCAATCTAACAATGAACCTAGCATGTTGAGATATAACTCATTTATTACTTGTAAACATTTGTCTCAACTCCTTCTTCATCATAATAAAACACTTAAGTGATAAGAAATTAGTTGCAAATCTTGTAATAGTAGAATGATATAAAATCCTACCATTGATGAAATTCTTTCTCATTAAATTTAGGATTCATGTATGATTGTAAGTGAACTTGGTAACTTTTTTTTTCTTTTTACACAGTCTCATCAATAATAGGAAAATATTTAGCATCATATATACTTTCCAACATCAAATCAATGGACTATGCAGCATAAAGAGTCCAATAAAAATAATTATACTTGCTTTGCAATCTTCTTTCAGTTGCTTGATAAGCAGAATCATTGTCAGTAATGAATTGAATAATATTTTCTAGTCCAACTTCATTCACAACTTTATTAACTACCTAAAACAGAGCATTAATATTCCTAACATAGTCATATGCATCAAAAGACTTCAATAATATTGTCCCTGTTGCTGAAAAAACTAAAAAATTAATAATAGGCTACTATCATCTATTTGTCTAATCATCACAAATGATTGAACACCCATAAGTTGCCTAAGTCATTCTTTTTTCATCCACATAACTATTTATTTCATAAATAGAGCTGCTCAAAAGTTTACTTAGTCATCAATTGAAGGAGCTTTGTAAGAGGCAATAACACCTACCATAGGTTGATAATAATAAGAATGGATAATGTTCAATGCTATATCTAAATCATACCATTATCTAGCTATTGTCATTTCCAAATTATAAGTTGTTTCTTTATATTGTTAGTCACTACAAATTGAAAACTAAGCTCTATGAGTTGTTCATGGTGCAAAAAATAAGATACATGTCTTCTTTTATTCTTAACATCGGGTGCAACATTCTCTTCCTGTTGAGAGGGAATACTATAACCTTCAAAATCCCCACTATCATCCGGACCACCAATAAAAGAACTTTAACTACCAATTTGATAGTTCAATCTTTACTTTCTATCTTTCTCATGCTGATATTTTTTAGGAAAAGTCGTCATTTATTGCTTCACCTTATGACTCACTTTTTTATAAGATTCCACATCACCTTTGACCTTAATTAAAGATGTAACACCCAAATACCCCCTGGGAGGATACATGGATACCACGCAGACAGAACAAACAAAACCAAACATCACACTGATATTTATTATATTTAGTAACTCAAACCCACACACATATATTACATATCGTAAATCTCAGAACAGAAATCCAAAGAATATTTACAAG
>JAOQMR010000006.1:17665394-17676535 GCA_027563865.1 Erythroxylum pelleterianum | reverse complement strand
AACTACAAAGCCCAGTCTCAAAATCTGAAATGATAAGAGAGAGAGAACATGTTTAACTAAACTATGGTTATGCTTGGACTAGATATGGTTAAGGATTCTCATCGTACGGTTGTGAGTATTGTTTAAGGAGCAAAAGTTGAAGAGCACCTTAACCGTTCGTTGATTGTTAACATGCATTTGTCCTAATCTCTGCTTTCGACGTCAGTCTCTCCTCTCTCTCTTCACTGCCAATTCCAAATGCCCAAAGCCACGCCCCACGGCCACGCCCCACTCTCCACCCCCAGTAATGGAGTGTCAGTACAATGAGACGTCGAATTCAAACCAAATTACGACCATGCCATACCCTTCTTTTTAGATAAGGTTTCTTTCTACGAGCTACTCCTACTGCTGCTACAACACGCGCAATCTATCGTACTCGCTCGTATCAGTCATCTCAATCATCGTCATCGTCATCGTCATCCTTTACTCCACAAGTCTAGCCGGCCCCGTGAAAGCGAATCTTTTACATTTTAATTTTATACTCAAGCCAGAATGTAATTCAATGAAACGAATATTGTACCAATATTAGCGCAGGATAAAATTTTGGTTGGGTATTATATTGATGTCAGACAATATTATGTGCCATTTCGAGCAAACTTTTGAATTTATAAAATAATTTTTAAATTTTTAAAAATTATAAAATAATATATTAATATATGACACTGTATATTTTATAATTTTATATCAATCTTATCTCTAAAAATTATAATAACAAAATTTAAAATAACAAAAATTTATTTTTTATCATTAATTTTCAAATATTCTACATATAAATAATTAATCATAGTTAATATAAAAAATCATTTAATCATCATACAAATATAAAATTAAGAATAATATAAAGTATTTAAAATATTACAATTTCATCATATAATAAATAATAATTACATCAAAATATCAAATAAAAAGAATAATAAATATCCTTAACTCTCTAATTATTACAATTTATAACAAGAGTTTGTGACGAGGAAACAACCAAGTAAAAGTGAAATTTGAAATAAAAATATTTACAATTTCATCATATAATAAATAATAATTACATCAAAATATCAAATAAAAAGAATAATAAATATCCTTAACTCTCTAATTATTACAATTTATAACAAGAGTTTGTGACGAGGAAACAACCAAGTAAAAGTGAAATTTGAAATAAAAATATTTACAATTAAATTGCATATATTATAATTTAACATATACATCAAATATAAATAAAATTAAAAGAAGAGGGGAAATAAAAACCTGGAGCTTCATTCAATCGTCTACAAGGAGATACCAGTTATAACTGCATTGACCTTAATTCTTATTTAGTACAAATCTTCATTATTAGAAGGAGCTTTATCATCATCATCATTTAAATTCATTGCATCAAATTATATATCAATGTTTTCTCATCCAAAATTATCTTCCAAGTCACTCACATCTATCAAACTCGATTTCTCAAAAATTCAATTCGCCAAAAGATCGATATTATTAATGCAAATTGGATCTACTGAACTATATAAGAAATTATATATAACTTAATAATAATAATAACATACCTTTCCTGGAGCTTTAAATTGTATTGAACGAAGGCCAAATCATTCGATCTCTTGTGCTTCAATCCTTTTCTTGAAATAGATGGATTTAAATGTGCTTCAGTTCTTTTCACAACCCGTTGCACTCACACATTGACTTAAAATTTGAATTACAAATCTTTACAATTTTGGATTACCATATCCTAATTGATTATAACAAGAAACTTTAAGTCATAATACAACAAAAGTAGTGTTATAAATAAAATAAAATGATAATTAATTTTTAACAAGTAAAAAGTGAAAAAATATTTGAATTAAGTTTTGCTTTTTGTTGAATATCAATTAGCATCCCAAAATTTCCAAAAGATTGCCTATTAAGCTCCATTTGTGCGTTTGTGAGATCTTGCATAATCTCATGGGCAACAACTATTGTAATAGTTAATAACATTTCCTATTAATTTCAGCTTTTTTGTAAAACTTAGTGTGAAATAGACATTAGGATTCAAAAATGCTCTAACTATAAACAACTGAGAGTAAAGTTGTCTTTCTCATCTGTCATTGATGATTGCAAGATAAGGTGTGTACAAAGAAGGTCTAATTTTCATATTGGCCTTGATTACTTCATTTGCTCTCTATGACATAAAAAAATAACCGATTATTGTCTTTTTATCACTATTAACAAAATGAAGTACCTTTATCCAAGGTTCACAAACTCGGATGACAAAGTGGCAATAGGACCAAAATATAGTATCTTCAAGTATAATTTTGGAAACCTCCAATCCAACATTAGACCTAGCATGTTGAGATGCAACCCACTTATCACTTGTAAACATCTGTCTCAACTATTTTTTCAACACAATAAAAAAACTGAAGGATAAGAAATTTGTTGTAAATCTTGTAACAGCAGGATGATACAAATTCCTACCATTAATAAAGTCCTTTATCACTAAATTTAAGATCTATGCATGATTATGGATAAACTTGGTCACCTTTTTGACTTTCTGCACATTCTCATCAATAATAGGAAAATATTTAGCATCCCTTATATTTTCCAGTATTAAGTCAATGCAATTTGCAACACAAAGCATCTAAAAAAATATTTGCTTTGTAATCTTCTTCTTCTCGCTTTATAAGCGGAATCATTGTCAGTAATGAACTGAACAATATTTTCTGGCCTTACTTCATTCACAACTTCATCAAATATTTCAATAAAGTATTAGTATTCTTAACAAGGCCAGATGTATCAATAGACTTAGAAAATTGAGCCTTTTGCATAATAAACCAAAAAATTAATAATAGACTTATTTCTCCTATTTGTCCAACCATTACACATAATTGAACACCCATAAGTAGCCTAATCCATTCTTCTTTCTTCCAAATAACTTTTAATTTTATTGACTGAGCAACTCAAAATTTTACCTCTGTAGTCATCAATAGAAGGAGCTTTGTATCATATATCATAAGAGGTTATAACATCCACTATGCGCTGATAATTATAAGATTAAGAAGCATTGAATGCTACACTTGAATCATAACACCATCTAGTCATTGCCATATTTACATTGTGAGCCTCTTCTCTTAATTACATGGAACTACGAATTGAAGGTTGATCTCCAGGAGTTATTTGTGGTGCAAAAATATTCAACACCTACCTTCTTCTTTTCCTAACATCATGTCTAGATGCAACATTCACTTTTTGTTGGGAAGGAACACTACCACCTTCAACATTTCCACTATCATCATGAATGCTAGCAAATCAACTTTCATTACCAATTTCATAATTCAATCTCTCCATTCCATCTTTCTTGTGTTGACATTCTTCAAGCAAAGTTTTCATTTGTCACTTCACATAATAACTCCCTTTTTTACAAGGTTTTACTTCTCCTTTCACCTCAATTAAATGCTTCTTTAATCAAATGATTCCTCCACCTTTTAAATGCTTGTTACAAAACAAGCAAATAGTATAGTTCTTCATACTAGGGACCAATGCAACATGAGCCCAAGCTGGATCATTTTATCTTCCTAAAGCGGTTGAATGATCAAGATTACTTGAATTTCCTTCCATTTATCTGTAAAAATAACTGAAGATATATATCAAAATAAAGAACACATAACTTCATTATCAACTACTATCATAAAAAAATATATTTTTTAACTCAAAAGTCTAAACTAATACAATTACATAATACACATATACATCATATACATTACAACTCATTTTGTATGATTACAACATACACCATTCAATTTCATCCAACGCAATTCACCAATAAGTCAAAAATCAACAATTCAAGTATCAAACATACACAATTACACAATATGCATATTTATCTTATATAATATATCTCATTTTGTATGCTTACATCATACACAATTCAATTTCTTCCAACACAATTCACCAATAAGTCAAAAACCAACAATTCAATACATCTTATATAATATAACTCAATTTATATGATTATATCATTTAACCATAAACTAAAGACATACACTCACAATTATTACATATTTAACTTCAACCATAGCTCACAACTATAAGTTTATAACTTACTTTATGTTATCTCATAATTCAACTATAAACTAATATATTTTGTTTACCTATACAATTCAATTTATAATGCTTATAATTAATTTGTTTTCTAAACTAATTTTAATCAATATTGCTACTAAAATCCTAATTCCTAACTTCGATTTAACAACTTTTCATTAATCAATTTTAATCAACATTCTTAATTTCTTACTTAAATTTTCCAATGCATTAATTTTTTTTTCATAAATTGACAATGCCTAAATTATATTAAAATTGAGCGAACTCACGCAAACAATTCCAAATTTCAAATTCAAATTTTACAACCCATTAATTTGCTTCATAAATTGACAATGTCTAAATTATATTAAAATTGAACCAACTAACACAAATAATTCCAAACATCAAATTCATATTTTCCAATCTCTTAATTTTCTAAGAATTTCACACAAACAATTTTACACCAACTCAAACAAACAATTCCAAGAATTTCAAGAATTCTAACAAGTCCATGTTTCCAACATTTCCAACAATTCTAATAATTCTAGTTTCTAACAGTTCCAACAATTCCAAGTTTTCAACAATTTCCAACAATTCCAAGTTTTCAAGGTTCAGCAATTTCAAACAATTCCAATTTCCAACAATTTCAGGTTTCCAACAATTCCAAGTTTCCAATAACTTCAATTTCCAACAATTTCTTGCAATTTTAACCATCACAAAACATACACACACAACCAAATATAATGTAATTGTTTTTCATATTTCAGAGCAAAAAATACATAAAAATCAGAAAAATCCAATTCAATGTCGAGTTAGGTTAGGTTTGGATTTAGATCTATTTCAAATTTTGGCGATTCTGGTAGCAGTGGATAGTTGGAAGCGGTGCCAGAGAGTAATGGTGGTAGCGGTGGACAACTCGAAGGGGTGCAGTGGTAGTGGTGTGGAGTGATAGCGTGCAGGATAGTGGTACGGTGGTGGCGTGGATGATAGTAGTGTGGGGGTGGCATGGAGACTAGAGAGTGGTGCGGTGGTCCGTGGTGTCGTCGTCGAAGAGCGAGAGGCTGCCGTTGGAGAGGAGAATGAGAGAGAGTGAGAATGTGTGAGAGAGAAATCAGAAATGAGAGAAGGAGGGAGGTAGAAGTGTCAGAGGGTATTTTTTTGTAAAAAAATTTGATTTTTGTTTGCAAAGAATTCCCTATACTTTCCAAAAGTTACAATACTAACTGGTATTTAAAATACCGGTCTTACGCAAAATTTCTGATACCGATGACCGGTACTCATAAAATATGGACTAGTACTACGCGAAATTTTTGATACTGATGACCGGTACCTATGAGGATAATTTCATACTATTTTTGGCCGGTATAGTACTTTCTAACCGATACGGTACAAACTTTAAAACATCTATATAATTGCCTTAAATACCAATGGAAGAAACTTCAAAGTAAAATTAAAATTTTTTAATGTTAAACATGCTCATTAATTAATATTTATTATTGATTGTTATTTTTATAATTAATAAATTTTATTTTTTGAAAAATTGAATCATTATTATCATTTTTAATTGTGGTTGTTATAATAATTACTCCAAATGGTTATTATGATTAAATCTTTGTCTAATTTTTTTATTAAATATTATATAATAATTTAATTATTTTCTCAATAACTTTAACTACTATCTTATTAGTCCTAATTTCTTATAATAAATGATTATTATTATTATTATTATTATTATTATTATTATTATTATTATTATGGCAATTGAAATAATAGTAATTGAGTGTATTGTTCTTTCAGTC
Organism: Erythroxylum pelleterianum; assembly: GCA_027563865.1. Classification (NCBI taxonomy): domain Eukaryota; kingdom Viridiplantae; phylum Streptophyta; class Magnoliopsida; order Malpighiales; family Erythroxylaceae; genus Erythroxylum; species Erythroxylum pelleterianum. The sequence goes on along the minus strand of JAOQMR010000006.1, from coordinate 17,670,656 downwards.
TAAGGGTTTTATATTTAGTTTATTTATTTCTTGTTTTAATAAATATTTTAAAAGCTTAGGTAATAATATAGACAAAGTATTAAAATATATTTAAAAAGTAAGTAAAACAAGAAATAGGAAAGTAATATTAGAATAAAAATAATTAAGAATTACAGTTACAAACATAAATATGGATATTATAATTTGATTAACAAAAAGACCAATCCGTTATAAATTATAATATTTTTAGAACTTCTAGATGGGAAAAACTTGGGTTAGTGCAAATATTAGTGATAAGATGACTTCTTTCTCTTTAGATTTGCAGATGAGCTTTAGGCTAATAAGGTTACTGCACATGATCTATGACACTTCTTTGAGAAACCCATATTTGTCCAAAAGTGGAAGGTAGACATGGCCTTTAGTAGGGAAAAAAAATCTAAGATCGTTCCTATTTGAATCAATTTTCATAATATTCTTATTGAGTACCAGTCCATATTTGGTCTTAGGAACCTTGTCAACACACTTAAAAAACCTATTTGTCTTGATGAGCATACTACTGGAATAAAGAGAGTTGGTTTTTCAAAAAATTATGCGAAAGTGAATAGCCGCAAGAAACTACATGATACCTTAGGGTATGTTTGGATGTGGGTGGAGGGATGGAAGGGAATGGAATGGAATGGCTCAAATGACTCAGGCTATTGTTTGAGAGTCTATTTTGAAACAGGATGGAATGACAATTAATGGCTTTGGAAGCCATCCTTTGCCATCCAAAGTCTAATATTTTATGACCTCCCAAATTGGGAGGTCAGGGATGGAATGACATGGCTTGCCTTCCAAACCATAATTTAATGACAAAAATACCCTCAAAAAATTAATGAAATTATAACCCAGTCCAACAAATACCTACGTGGCTACATGTTACTACGTCCATTGTGTTTTTCCATCAACTGGCTTCTTCTATTGACGAACGTTTTCTTCTACAGCTACTTCTCCACCATTACGTCAAAAATTTAAATTTAAAATATGTTATTAATAAACACGACTCAAATGTTCTTGATAAAGCTAGCATTGTGAAGGTTCATAAATTTTAAATATATTATTAATATACACTGCGAAATGTAGAAATAGATTTACAACACCAAGAATGATTATCAACCATAACAAGACGCATGAATAAATTCCTAACGAAGAGTACAGTGCGATGAGGGTTAATGAAAAAGAACAAGAAAGTTAATTGCTTATATAGGAAAATGACAAAACTATATTCTGGGCATCCTACAATTTGAAATGCTTTGGGGTTACTAAAATAGTTTCATGACAACTATGCATATTTTATTACAAGGGTAATTTTGGAAAAAATATTACAAGTCATTCTATTTAATTCATTTTTAGTATCACTTTCAAACAATGGTCAAAGGAGTCCCTCTCTTGTTTTATTTAAACTTCCAAACAATGGAGTGACCCATTTCATTCCATTCCATTCCACTCCATTCTATTCTGTTCCATTAATTGCCATTCCATTCCATTCTATCCTAAACTCCCAAACATACCCTTAAGAATCTTCAAGCAAAATGATGGAGGAGACCTCATTGAAGTAGAAACAAGTTTATCCTACCCCTAGAAACCAAGCCTTCAATCTGTCAACAAAATACATAAAGCTACGAGAAGGATATTCACCAATGGCTTTTACTAAGAACTCAAGGAAGCCAACTCTTATTCTAAAGCACATCCTAAGCCATAAGTGGATCCTACTTACAAATCTTGTGAACCAATGAGCAACACTTGTAATGAATCCTTGCTCTAACTTTGGATGAAGTGAACTTGCTTAGGTACCAATTTGCTTTACTCTTACTAAACATTCTTCCTAATATAATGTACGAAGGGCTCCTTATTCTACCCTTAGGGAGGAGATTGCAGTTGATGAGCTTAATTCACTTGATCTTGGCACTTCTAAGATTTAGACTCAATGAACCATATAGTTCTTCCTTAAAAGATGATGAATTTCCTTTCATAATTGTGAGGAGATACTTTTAGCAAAAAGAAGAGAATTGATTCCTTTAAAACTCTAAGAGAATATCCATCCTTATATATAGAACTTTTGAGGGTTAAATAATCCTAATAAACAACAAGCATTAAAGGGGCTTTTAGAGACTAAAATAAAAGCTAACTCCTTCCATAAAGGACCCTGGTTTATTAGCAATAATTGGAAGACTCTATCGAACCACAAATTCCACTATAATGATATGATCATTATAGCTTTTGATCCCAATTTCATTATACAAGATAACCAAGACCTTTTGACCAATTCATTCATCTTTCCAAAGATATTTTTCTTGCAACACTTAATGGAAATTACTTTTTCTATGCCTACAACTTGTAATCTCGAAGGCTTTCTCTTTGGCAATATAACGACTAGCTTATGTGCTTAATCACCCATCCTTAGCTTATAGTTGGTATTTTAACAACATTATATTTGCACATTAAGCAAAAGGATACACCACTTCCAAAATCTAAGATAATGACTTTAAACATTATTTGTTTAATATTGGACTAAAGGACCTTACCTATAGAGGTTTTTAATACACCTAAAGTAATTAAAAAAAGGGAAACTAATTCTGAGAAAAAAAATCAGATCGTGCTCTAATCAATAGAGCTTACAACTCAACATTCACCAAGAGTAGCTATGAACTCTTAGTTCCAATGGTCTTGAACCACTTTCTTATTGATGTTCACCTCAATATTAGTAGCTATATGAGAAGAAGTCCATATATATTTAAGAAATTCCTATCCACTCATCTTGAATTTCAAGATATAGACTTTAGAGGCCTCTCTTCTCTAGTTGAGGGGTATAAGTCTTTTAAATTTTGCTTTTGACTTAATACTATTAAGGAAGAGCTCAAAAGGCTTAACTCAAAAATAGGAGTTGATACTCTACAAGCTACAAATATCATCAAGGATAAACTAACTAGGTACAAAACATTCTCTCTGCCTCTCTAAGGAATACTAAATTATTAAATAAGAAAATTTTGGCTCTTTAAAACTACTTCAAACCCTAAAAACCACAACTATGTCCTTAGAAAATGATCTAGAGTTCTATGTTTAAAAATAGGGATGGAAACACTAAATTTTTCCACAATTCCATTTTGAGTATGAATGATTTTAATAGAATCAACTTTTTTTATGGATAGATCAAAGACTAGTTGGCATAACTAGGAGCACTTGCTCTTTTAACATTTTAAAGGAGTTCTAAGCAAATCCAAATGCCCCTATTCAGATGTTGCTACCATATAATCTTTCTTCTGTTCATCCATCTTTGATCAATAAAAACAACATCACCTAATAAGAGTCCCGCATAAACATGGAGTTTGAAGAGGTCCAGTAATACGCAACCTTACCTCTACCAAATAGAGAAATTATTTCCAATAAGCCCATATGTAATGCAAAATAATGATATCAAAAAATAAATAAATACATATAAATAAAAATATAAAAATATGTAGCAATATATAATATAATATACATAGAACATGTTAAAGATTAACAATAAAAGATAAAATAAGTAAATAAATACACAAACCAGAAAAAAGACAAGTACAAGAATAAATCAAACTAACCATTACCAGAAAATAATTAGGCTAATTAAGAAGTTGCTTAGGCTAAATAAATAGGAGGGAAGTACTACGTAATCAAAATATTAAGGCTAACTATAAAATGAAAGACGTAAAGGAAAACATTTAAATCTCTAAGTGAGCTTCTTTATCTATATAATAGTACATCAAAATTTTTTATTGCGGGTTATGTCCTCAGTAAGTTCCAATAGAGCTATATCATTCTTGATCACTTCTCTCTATTTCTTTTTAGGACTTCCTTTTTTCCTTTTATAGTCTTTAAGTACTATTTTCTCAGATCTTCCTTCTAGAACATTATTATGTCTCCTTTTAACATGTCTAAATCATCTAAACCTCATCTCTTTTAATTTTTCATTAATACTAGCCATCTTTAATTGGTCTCCTATCAATATATTCTTAAACTTATCTCTTTTAGCAAGGATACAACGAAGCATCTTCATCTTAGCCCTTGTTAGCTTATGACAATTGAAGTGAATCACACGTTAATATAATACTCAATAATGATATATAGATGCATAAGAAGGGGAGGTTGAATTGTGGTAAACTTTTCGAATAACCCCTTTATGAAAACGTTTTTCGATTAAGAACAAAACTTGTTCTTTTCTAAAGAACTACTGTAAGTCACGTTTGTAAAATATTTTCTAAAACTTGTGTAATAAAGTAATATTGAAAATCACGATTAAGAGAGAGAGAGAGAGTTGAGAGATTTTGACACAGTAATTTTTATACCGGTTCACCCCAAACCGTGGGCTACGTCCAGTCCTCAGATGTCTATCTGAGATTTCACTATCTCTCAAACTTTACAAGTATTCTTTTTCTCCGAGCCTCTTCAGGTCTCTTATACAATCAGTATTCTTTTACTCTTAGCCTCTTCAGGCTATCTGTATCACTTCCAAACTAAAAGTGTTTCGAGCTTGTTACAGAAAAAAATAGCTCTAAAATTCTCACAGTATTCTCTCTAGCTTTTAAGATTTTTCATTTGTTTTTCAGTTTGCGTATGTATGCGCGTCTCTGCAATCTTCGAATCTGACTCTTATTTATAGCCTTTGTCTTCAACAGCTTCTTGATTCTTTAAAGAAACGGTTATTCAGTTGAGTTTTATAACTAACTCAGACTGATGCTACCGTCTGCTTTTTAGTGTCTGCTTTCTTGCGTTTGCTTTCTTGCGTCTGCTTTCTAGCGTCTGCTTTCTTCCGTCTGCTTTTTAAGTAGCTTCCGTCTTCTTTTTGCTTCGTCTACTTTTCTACTTAGCTTTCGTCTGCTTTTGCTTCGTCTGCTTTTCTACTTAGCTTGCATCTGTTTTTGTAGTTTGTCTTCCGTCTGCTTTTCATTCGTCTGCTTTTTGTTTGTCATCAAAATTATTAATCGTAAAGTCATTTTGACTTAACAATCTTCCCCTTTTTGATGATAACAAATACTTGTATTAGTAAAATGAAAAGCTTTACAGATTATGGCCAAAAATACAAAGGTAAGAACTTCAGAACAAAAACTTCAAGTTTTCTTTTTGCTTTGTCTTCTATTCTTCCTTTCAATTTTCTTTCTCCCTGTCCCTGTCTCACTGCTCCCCCTGTTTTTTAACTTCCTCTTCTCTTCTCCCCCTATTTGTTATTAATCAAAAATGATTATAACCGAAAATGCTGCATAAGTTTCTTCA
>JAOQMR010000006.1:17562259-17577203 GCA_027563865.1 Erythroxylum pelleterianum | reverse complement strand
CCCCCCTTCTGGTGTGTTGTTGATTATTATTACTAACGTGTGATTCAACTTCATAACGAACACCAAATTAATGAAATATGCCATTTTTTATTATTGAAAATAAAGTCTGTACACAACTTTGTACAAAACATGCTAAAGGAGATTGCCTTTAGGGCACTACTCTAACGGTTAGGTCATCTTAATCTGGTCCTTGACTAGTGTACCGCCTATGCTGAGTTTAATGCATTAGGTAGTTCCCTATCAAGCTTAACGTCAATGCATATAAGGGTGAAGCCTATTCTTTTTAAGTTTGTTATGTTGTAATCCATAAGTATAGGGCATCCCAGAAGACTAGTTTTCTTGAGGGTTTATAAAGAAATCTACCCAGAATGTCAATGCTTGGAGCTCTGCCTTGTCAAGGCTAAAATTTGGTTGCCATTTTTGAAGTGTCATTTGCCTCTTTTGGATGTGTCATGGTCTCATGTCAAGAATCCTTCTTGTCATTGAAGATGAAAAGTTCCTCCTCTAAGATAAGGTACTTCTCCGTCCATAGTTTCCTCCAATTTGTATTGACCCAGTGATTAACAACTGGGTAGGAGAGTCTCTTATCCATAAATACTCCTACTAGAGATGGATTCCATTTTTTGGCTCCTTGGTTAAGAACTTATGTTGAAGGGGGGACAAAATCATGTTCAGTGATGGAAGGGATGCAATAAAGCTTCCCAAAAGGGTCAAGGTCTGTATCCACCTTACCATATGAGAACTTTTACATCAAGTTTGGAGTTTGCTTGGACTGAGCTCCTAGTAGTGGAGGGAAGTCCTCCTCTACCTACGCATGGGTGGTCTGGATGTTAAAGGTTAAAGGAGAATTTGTTTGGTGTTTAGTGCAATATTATGTGTTTTTTACTGTACAGATTGGAAGGTACTATATCATATCGGTTAAAAAATGATACTAAACTACCATAAGTACCACTTGTTGATACCAGTGAGTATTGGTGAAGTACTGACCGATATTGTAAATTTTAAAATTTTAGATAATTGTTTTTTAAAAAAAATTAAAATCTCCCCTCCCCACTTTAAAGCAGAGCTACTCTCTGTCTCCTTTTTATAGGTTTATAGAAATGAATTTCTTTTCATTATTTATATATATATATATATATATAACATTTTGTAAAATTGAAAATAAATTGTATATTGTAAAATTTAATATATTGAATAAAATTTAATATATTGTTAATTAATTAATTATAATTAAGATGACAAAAGCCATTTATCATTTTAATTTATAATTATAATTATGATAATATTATTTTTATTGTCAAAATTAAGAATTATTATAATAAAATTTTTTAATGGTGTCTGTATTACTTTTAATTCAATTGTAATTACTATTTTCTATTAACGAACACATTTTAATTTATCTGTTTTAGATTCTTATATTTAGTATCTATTTGATTATATTAATAATATAAATTTACTTTAAAATTTTTTATTATATTTAATTTTAACTTTATAGGTTTATAGATATGGATTTCTTTTCATTATTTTTATATATTTTTAAAATTGAAAATAAATTATATATTGTAAAATTTAAACTTTTGAATAAATTTTAATATATTGTTAATTAATAAATAAATAAAATATACTTAAGATGACAAAATATATCTTTTTAATTTTTAATTATAATTATGATTATATTTTTTTATTTTCAAATTTAAGATTTAATATAATAAAAGTTTTAAATGGTGTTTCTATTACTTGCAATTTAATTGTAATTACTATTTTTGTTAACGAACATATTTCAATTTATATGATTTAGATTCTTATATTTAGTATCCATTTGATTATATTAATAATATAAATTTTCTTTAAGTAATAATTGTGCTTATTACTTATATGTGGAATATATGAAAATAATATTAATAAAAAATAAATAAATTGTTATTATTTTAAATTTCTATTGTTATGATTTTTGAAGATAAAGTTGGTGTAAAATTATAGATTATAAAGTACAATATATTGAAGGATTTTTTTGAAATTTTTAAAAAATTTAAGGATCATTTTATAAATTTAAAAAATTATCCAAAATAATATTACCCAGTATTATTCGATACCAGTACAGTAGCGTAACATAAACAAATTTGGTATCTATTTATAACATCGGTTTGGTCACTAGGAGGGGAGATCGGAGAAGGAGTCAGTTTGCTATTAACAGTTAATCTCCTAATAAAGTTGGTCGTTCTTTAATAGTTAGTTTATTGTTCTTTTATTAGGTTATGTGCATATCTCAAAATTGTTGTTTTAATTATTATAACATCAAATACTTTTTTTATTGAGTTGACAAACTAACGATAAATGACAAAATTAGTTATAAATATATTTTCTTAACCCAAAATAGTTTTAAAACTGAAATGCACTTAACATAAAATTTTGAGAATATAAACAAACAGTTTTCCTAACCAAATTATGTAAAAGTTTCTACAAGTCATTTAAAAAAATACTAAAGTTATAATTAGATTATGGAAGACCTCCTAATCATCTTTTGAAAAATTGTGTGTTTATTCTAAACCACAAGGAATAAGAAAGAGACCTCAAGTTTTAGAACAATTTGAAACAAAATAGACTATTTTCAATATTAAAAAAGCTACCAATTACGAAATTCAATAGAATTGACAAAAAGTACTTGAAAGGATGAAAATAATTTATCAAAAGAAACAAGAGCGCAACTTCAAAAAGAGGATAATTAATGAGAGACCTAACGTAGCATAACATGAGAGAAGGACGAAGCCTCTTTCCAATAAAATGAACCTCTAAATTCCTAATTACAATTTTCCAAAACATGAATCATTACTTTTAAATGGTAGATAAAGTCAATGTGATAATAATTACAATTTTAAAATGCTGATATTGTCTAAAGATTCCTATGATTATGATGAATTACAATGTCAAGATGGGTTGTAGCTTATAATTAGAATAACCATTGCCTACACGTGACATCATTTATCTTGACTTCAAGATGGGATGAGCATCAACTTTTTTTTTAAAATTTAATTCAAAAAGTTGAAATTTTGATCAGCTTTGCGATCAATCTTAATTTTGAAGAGAATTTTATTAAAGGTAAAAATACGTTTGATAAAATTTACTGATTTATTAAGGCCTTTTCCATTTTTATTTTAAATTTAGTTTTCTATGTTTATTTCAAATGTAGTTTTTAAAAACCTTTTGTATAAGCATTTCTTCACATGTTAACGCACTACGTATGATGACATGCACGTTTAAACCATGGTGTTTGCTCAACTAATAATTTGACGCAACCATCGCGCAACTATTATGTGTGCCAGGATGCTTGCTTAACTAATAATTTGACGTAACCATTGCGCAACTTTGAGTGAACAGAAATATTCACCATGAATAAGTCACCCTTAAAACGGCGGATGAAATCTTCTAGAACAGATGTTCTATGTCAACCTGTGTCAAAACATCTGGTCTACGTATTTAATGTGGACAGAAATGTGTAATCAAATGCTCTGGCACAAAATTGGCATAAAGCATCTGGTACTTGCTATTTCATCCCCTTACAACAGTCCCCAGCTCACCGGCCGTAATTAGCCAAACGCTGTGGCTCTAGATTGATCACTCAATCTGGCAAGGCAAGGCAAAAACAAACCATACCATGGCATTTGATTGATCACTATGGCAAGTCGAGGCAAAAACAAAACCATGATCCAGGCAAATGCAACTGAACATAAGTAGGCTAAAATGGCCACTAAAGCACAGAAAAAGACCCAAACTTGCAAACCAAATATGTATGCTGCAGTACAAAAGCAGCATCCCATCAATATCAGCTTATAACAGGGATTAACACCATGCATGCACATTGTATAAAATAATATCTCCGGAGATCTTGGACAGAACAAAACGTATCCCCATGTCTGCCCATTATTCTTTTTGATTGAATCTGACAGGGGAAGCTATGATTCTAATTGAAACTTGACGACAGCACCAGCAAAAAGTTTATAATAATGGGAGGATGAGAACAAAACCGTTCCTCCTAACAACAAAATCAGTCGATGACAAAATTTGGCATGACTTCTGGATCTAAAAGAATGATCTCTGACTAGCTTCAGAGTAGCTATAGCAACTTCATCCTATGTTTATTTTCCCAAAAAGATATCCGCTAATCCTTCTAACAACTTACACTTTTGCAAGCTCAGCAGCAGCAGGTGCGGGAGTAACGCCACCAGTGGTTGGCCTGAAAAGTCAATTAACTTCAACTTCAACATGCATGCACAAAAATGTCAGAATGAAGCAGACAAGCAGAAGTGTACTCACAGTCCGACAAAGACTTTAAATGCATCATAAATACCCCACTGGGCTCCAGTAAGGGTACCAATCATGACAATACGTAGAGGAAGTCCTCGGGTGAAGAGACCCAACAAGCCCATCTTCTTCACGGCCTGCACAACCAATACAATTATAACAAAAAATTTAGGCAAGAAAAAAAACAGTGAATCTCCTATACACCATGCTAAGAAAACACTCACGTCACCAACAGTAGCTCCTTTAGCATTGTTGAGGAAGGAGACAAGATTATCAGCAGGATGGGACACGATCGCACAGAAAACTCCAGCAACGTAACCACCTGCAAAGCTCACACCAAGCTGCAGGTTCTTGCTGCACTGATCTTTTGGTGTAGGGATGGCATGTTTGTAGATCAGCTCCACGATGGTCTCAAAAGATGCAAATTTCATCATAGTATCTACAGAAATATTAATTCATACCACAATGCTCAACAGCCATTCCAACGGTGTCAATCAAAAACCAAACTTTGGGATAGAGATCAAGATATCATTTAGATTGACCTGCATTAACACCCACAAGAACATATCCAAAGGAGCACATGTATTGTCGACCACATATTAACACGACTTCTAACTACACCCTCCCAGAAAATTGAATATAACAAGCACGTAAGACCCACAAAAAGTTCACTTCTGAGAAGCAAAAAGTGGGAATGATGTTTGCTATGCACTGAGCTAAAAATGGGCACATAAGGGCAAAATGTTAACAGGAAATATAATGGATCTATAATGAAGGGAGAAAGATATTATAGTCAACAGAATTTACTCAATATAGGAAAATTTACTCAAGCAACCAATGCAGGAAAGAAAAGCAAGCTAACACCAGAGTCCAATAACAAATACAAAGTAGAAGAAATGATCAACTTACAAGGAATTTGACGTCCCCACAAATATTATAGTCGACGGAATTTACTCAATATAGGAAAAATTACTCAAGCAACCAATGCAGGAAAGAAAAGCAAGCTAACACCAGAATCCAATAACAAATACAAAGTAGAAGAAATGATCAACTTACAAGGAATTTGACGCCCCCACAAAGGAACAATCCCCTTGTACAACCTGGAAAAACAATGCAAGTTAAGCGTAAAATAATTGACGATGCAGCTTGAAGAAAAATTAGTCAGAGAAAGCAATAAATAACTTGATATCCATACCCCAAAGCACCTTCAGATTTGATAAACTTGGGGAGCCCATCAGATAGACCCCTCGCAAAACCGGGCTGAGTTTGAACACGGACCTTAACCGCTTCAAAGGGGCAAAGGGCAACATCTGCAATCACCTCAGCAGATGCAGAGCCAGCAAGGTAAATCAACGTCTTATACTTGACAGCATATTCTGGCCCAGCGATGTCAGAGTAATACTTCTTGAAGAACTCGTAGAATCCAAATTTGCAGGCACCCTGGGCACTATAACCGAGGAGGGTAGGCACCCAGCCCCTAAAGAAGCCCCTAACCCCCTGCTCTTTTAGCAGAACCCCAAATCCAGATGAAATGCTTTTATACTTTGCAGGGTCAATCTGAAAAATGAATTGCAGTCTTAGTTTACAACATAATCTCTCCCCGAGACTAAAAACTTTATACTAACAGGAACCTTTGCATCAACCATAGCTATGCTCAAAATCCTCTAAAACAAAACAATTACACACAAATGTGAGTGTGTGTGTGTGCATATATACACGTAACGTAATAAGCAGCTCTCTGTTCAAAGAAATCCACCGGGGTCAAGAGTGGTCAAGCGGGTAAACATAATTGGGCATCTCGAAGAAACCGCGATCAGGCTAATACAAAATTGAGCACGGACTTCAACATAGTTAGAATAAGTACATAAATTAATAAATGTGCACAGAGATTTAAAAAATCATCAAAACCTGGAAGGGCAGAACGGTATAATCACAAATAACCAATTGCTAGGAAGAAATGCAACGTCATTACAGAGGCTGATATGATACAGGAAAAGATCTAGAGCTAAGAAAAAACAATCAAAATCAACAAAACCCGTCACCCAAAATTCCTATCAAGCTACTGAAAACTGAATCTAAATTACTAGATATCTAACAAAATAACGATTACAAAAGAATTTTAAAAAAGGATCAAAACATCAAAAGAAGCAACGAACATCAGCAGTTAACATAGATCATCAATAGTAAACGCAGATCTTCTCTCAGCTAATTTCAAGGGAGATACAGAAACAGAAACAGAAACAGAAACAGAAAAAAGACAAAAAAGATGAAAAATAAAAAGGAAAAACGGAGATCGGCACCTGCATGTTACACTTGACGAGATCAAGAGGAGTAACCGCCATGTGAGTTAGACCGCAGCTGAGAATACCACCGGCCGTACAAGCAGCGTAGAAAGCCGGAGAGTACATCTCGATCTTACCAGGCTCGCTGGGAGAGGGGACAACGATGGAACCACCGGAGGCGACGTCTCTGTTAGTCATGAGAGAGGTGGACTCCGAGGGCAAAGTATAAGCCGATGAGGAGCCAAGGAGTTTAGAGAGAGAGAGAGACTTGGGAGGGGAAGAAGAGTAGAGGAAGTTTGGGATTAGAGACTGTCTAGAAGATTCGGAGAAAGCCATTGAAGAGAGATGGAGAGAAAACTGAGCGTAGCGAACAGAAAGAGGCTGAGAGACCTGCTTATGCTTTGTTGCAAATGTAGTTGCCAGATGCGTTGCTGCAAAAGGAAAGGGAGAGAAGAAGGAATATGATTTAACTTGTGCCGCTCACGCCCTACCTGTTTGTCCTCAATGCCCTTAGACTTTGCCACTTTTACAGTTGGTGACACTGGCGTCTGGGTTTTGATCGTCTTAATATCAATTTTAGGACACATGATTTGAGTTAATGCTCCCCGTCCGTTTTAATAAAACAAATAAATACTAATACAAACACAGCAACAATAATATTTTAGTAGAAGTCCCGTTCATATGTTGTCTGGGAAGTGTAGAAGTACACAGCCTTATCCTTAATTATTATTGAAGTTATTTTCGATAGACCCACATATATATACACACTAAATAATTAAATAATATAAAATAACAACAACAATAACATCTTAGTAGAAGTCTCGCTGACGTAAGATCTGGAGATTTCCAGCAGTACGTACCTTTATCCTTAATAAATAAAGAAACTATTTTCGATAAACTAACATGGAAAATAAAATAAAAATAACTAGTATCCAATCATAAAATAAAATAAACTAAGAAAATACGTATTAAAAATAAAAATAAACATAAACATAAAAGATAATAATAATAATAAATAAATAAATAAATATAAATACATACAAATAAAAATATACAAATAAGTAACAAAATAAATATAAAACAAGGTAAAGAAAAAAGATAAAATACGTTAATAAATACGCAAACAAGAAACAAGTAAATAGATAAAATAAACAAGTCATTACAAGAAAATGTTTAAGCCAAGTAAAGAAATATTTAGGCTAAATAACTAAGAGGAAAGTAATACGCATTAAATGTTTAGACTAAATACAAGACATAGGCCTCGAAGGAAAATGTTTAAGAGACTTGTGAGAAAGAGAAGAACCTCTTTATATGAGATTCTTTACCTATATCCTAATACACTAAAGTTTTTGATTGAGGGCTATGTCTTCAATAAGTTCTATCATAATTATATCATTCTTAATCACCTTATTTTTATAATCTTTAAATATAATATTCTCACATCTTCTCACTAGAGCATCTGGATGTCTTCTCTTAATATGTCTGAACCATCTAAACCTTGTCTTTCTTAATTTTCCATTAATATTAGTCACATTTAATTTGTCTCTTACCATTACATTCTTGACATTATATATTTTAGTAAGATTGCACATTCAACAGAGCATTCTTATTTCCGCTACTTTTAACTTATGACTATACAATATGATCAACCTAATCACTAAGCGATAGAATTTACCTTTGAGCTTGAATGGTATCTTTTTGTCACATAAAACTCCTGATGCACTTCTCCATTTTAGCCACTCTAATTTGAGACAGTGAACAATTTCCTTATCGATCTTTCCATTACTTTAGATAATAGATTATATATACTTAAAACACTCTTTCTGTGGTATAACTTTTAAATCAATTTTCACCTCCACATTGGAAATCACCTTATGGCCTGAAAAGTTACTTTTTAAGCACTGTCTTAGTCTTGCTCAATTTAAAACCCTTTAACTTAAATGTTTCTCTCCAAAATTTTAGCTTGACATTGACATCTTTTTTTATCTAATGCACTAAAACAATATAAATAATAAACAACTTACACCAATGCATATCCCTTTGTATATTCTTAACGAGCTCATCCATTACTATTGCAAATAAAAAGAGGCTTAATGAGGAGTCTTAGTGTAGCTCAATATTAATAGAAAAATGCTTTGTATCTCCCCCTATTATCCTTTCTCTAACTTTTACGACTTCATAGATATCCTTAATAATCTGTATATGAGTCATAGGGACTCCCTTGACTTCTAAATAATTCTACATGATTTCACTAAGTACCATGTCATAATCCTTCTCTACGTCAATAAAAATCATGTTTAAGTTACGTTGTCTTTCCCTGTAATATTCTACTAATCTTTTAAGGAGATGTAAAGCTTCTGCCATGGACCTTTCTAGCATAAAACCAAACTGGTTCTCCGAGATAAGTGTATCCTTTCTTAGTCTCTTGTCAATCACTTTTTGTCATAACTTCATAGTATGACTAAGTAGTTTGATTCACCTATAGTTGTTACATCTTTGGATTTCCCCTTTGTTCTTGTATAGAGGAATTAATATACTAATTCTTCACTCATCCGACATTTTGGTGGACTTAAGGATTGTATTAAAAAACTTGGCTAGCCAAGTAAGACCCTGTTCTCCTAAGGTTTTCCACATCTCTTTGGTTATCTCATTGGATCCTACTATCCTTCTCCTCTTCATCTACCTCAATGCTCTTTAATTTCTTCCCTTTTAATCTGTTGGAAATGAGTAAAATTACGATACCTCTCGGACATGCTAAGATCACCTAAAAAGATGTTGTCCTATATGCTTTCATTAAAAAAGGCCATAGAAATATCTTTGTCATCTTCTCTTGATGTCATTTTTAGCCACGAGAACCTGTCCTACTTCATTTTTTATACATCAATCTTGATCTAAGTCTCTCATTTTTCGTTTCCTAACTCTCACCAACTTAAATATACCATTTTCTACATCTTTAGTTTCCAATTTATGGTATAATTTCTCATAAAGTCTACTTTTAGCTTCTGAGACTATTGTCTTCGTCTCTTTTTTTGCCAGCTTATAACTTTCTCTATTAACTACTTTCTCTGCTTTCGAGGTTTTATCCAATAAAGCTTTATAGGAAACCTTATTGATCTTAACCTTTTTCTTGTACATCTTCATACCACCACCAACCTATCTTACTACCCCTAGGCCCTTTAGAAACACCCAAGATCTCTTTACCTGCATTCCTTAAAAGAGCTGCTTTTCTCTCCCACATCTGGTTAGCATCTCCGTCTAATTTTCATTCTTCTCCATAAATTACTCTATCCCTAAGTTATTCCACTGTATCCCCTTTCAAATTCCACCATTTGACTTTGGTATACCTTTTAAGACTTCTCTTCTTCCTCCAACCCCTAGTTTAAGATCCATAACCAACAATTTATACTGAGTTGATAAGCAAGCATTAGTTACTACTTTGGAACTAGGTCGATCACTTTGCTTTATAAGGAAGTAGTCAATTTGAGTTTTTGTAATTTTGCTCTTAAAAGTCACCAGGTGCTTTCTCAATTTTGTTAAAAAATGAGTTAGGTATCACCAACTCAATTGCTATTGCAAAATTCAACAAAGTAGTCTCATTATCATTCCTATTACAATACCCAGAACCTCCATGAGTCTATAAATATTTGTCTGAGGTTGTCCTTATATAACCATTAAAGTATCCTCCTTAAATAACTCTCTCATCTGTTGATTACCTTATCTAGTTCTTCCCATAATAAAGCCAATGTACAAATATAAAATAAAATTAATAAAAGATACATGCTAAAATAATAAAGTAATAATAATAATAAATAGACATGAAAGATAATAATAAATATAAATAAATAAATATCTACAAACAGAAATATAAAATAAGTAATAAAATAAAGAATACAATAAATATAAAATAAGGAAAAGAATAAAAATAAAAGATAAAATAAGTAAATAAATATACAAACAAGAAAGAAGACAAGTAAATAAATAAGAAAAAGGATATTGCAAGAAAATGTTTAGACTCAGTAAGGAAATGTTTAGGCTAAATAACTAAGAGATAAGTACTAATCATTAAATGTTTAGGCTAAATATAAGTAGTAATAGTCGAAATAAATTATTTAAAAGACCTATAAGAAAGAGAAGGACCTCTCTATGTGAATAAATACACAAATAAGAAATAAGACAAGTAAATAAATAAAACAAGCAAGATATTACAAGAAAATGTTTTGGCTAAGTAAGGAAATGTTTAAGATAAATACCTTAAAGGGAAGTACGAAACATTAAATGTTTAGATTAAATATAAGTCGTAAAACTCGAAAGAAATTGGTTAACAAACATATAAGAAAGAGAAGGACCTCTCTATGTGAGATCCTTTACCTATATCCTAGTATGCTAAAGTTTTTTATTAAGGGTCTCATCCTTAGTAAGTTCTAATAGAGCCATATCGTTCTTAATCACCTCCCCTTGATTCTTCTTAGGACTTCATTTTTTCCTTTTACAGTTCCTAAATACAATCTTCTTGCATCTTCTTACTAAAACATCAGGAAGTCTCCTCTTAACATATCCCAACCACCTAAACCTTGTTTCTCTTAATTTTTCATTAATATTAATCACCTTTAATTTGTCTCTTACCACTACATTCCTAACCTTATTTCTTTTAGTAAGGTTGCACATCTAATGAAGCATCCCCACCTCCTCTACCATTAACTTATGACTATGCACCCTTTTGATAGGGCAATATTATGCCCCATATAGCATGGTCAGTCTAATTACTAAATAATAGAATTTACCTCTGAGCTTGAGTGGTATCTTTTTGTTATATAAAACTTCTTATGCATTTCTCTATTTAAGCCACCCTGATCTAATATGGTGAACAACGTCTTCATCGATTTGTTTATTACTTTGAATTATAAAACTCTCTTTCTATGGTATAACATCTGAATCAATCTTTATCTCCACATTAAAAGCCACCCTATGGTACCAGTCTTAGTCCTGCTCAATTAAAACACCCTTTGATTCTAACATATCTTTCTAATGTTCTACCTTGACACTAACATAATATCATCAACAAACAACGTACACTAAGGCACGTCCTTTTGGATATTCTTAATGAGCTCATCCATCATTAATGTAAAAAAAAAAGGGCTCAATGAAGAGCTTTAGTGTAACTCAATATCGTGTAAATTATAACAATATAAAATTATAGTTGAATTTTAACTCTACCAAAACGTAAACTAAATTTTATGTATTAGTGTCAATATTAATTTGTACTAAATTTAATTTGTTTAATGTTTTAGATTATTACAAAAATGTTGTTACTTATTTTAAATATAAAAAAACTATTTCATTTCATTCAAAAGCTTTTTTCTTCATATAAATCTTACTCTCAAGTTAAATTTTAGTAATTATATTTCTATAATTAGTAAAAAAAATAGTTTCTATTTTATCCATCAAAGAAACAACAAGTTGTAACGTGTCACATTTTTTTAAAAATGTTGTCACAAGCCATATTGAAGGTGTTTTCGAACAAAATGGCAGTCATTTGTGTTCTGAGTAATATGAATGGCGCTTTAATTGTCACAGTACAAAATAGTAGGAAAGGAATGTGTAATATGTATTGGGTAACCAATATAGCCAAAGCAATTTAGAAGTAGCATTAACAAGTGCTTGATATTCCAACTCTATAGTAGAGTGAGATGTAATTGTTTGCTTCTTACTCCACCATGAAATAAATGAGTCACCTAAGAAGAAGTAATAACTAGATGTGGAAGGATGATCAGTATGATCACCAATCTAATCAACATCATAATGCCCAGATAAGACTAAAGATGAAAGAGTAGAAAAAATAAGTCTATAAAAAAGAATACCTTTGACATATCAAGGAATACGAAGAACAACAGTAAAGTAAGTAGTTTGAAGAGCATCCATAAATTGACTAATTATATGAGCAACATAGTTAATATCATAACGAGTCATTGTAAGATAAACTAGACTGCTAGTAATTTGTCGATATAAAGTAGAATCAAGGAGGATTATTCCATCTGATGGAATTAACTTAACAATATTGGAATTAGTAGTACTAGATCTAGAAAGAAAATCATAAGCATATTTGTATTACGATAGATAATAACCATTGGAACTAAAAGAAACTTTAAGACTAAGAAAGTAACTTAATGATCTTAAATCTTTCATATCAAAATGTTAATTGAGATATTGTTACAAGTCAAAAATGCCTTTAGAAGCATTACCTATAATGATCATATCATCCATATAAAGCAGAAGAAAAACAAAACCTTTGTCAGTTTAACAAATAAATAAAGTAGAAATGTAAGAATTGGAAGTGAAGCCATATTAGGTCATAGTAGAACTGAATTTGGAAAACTAGGCATGGTGAGTTTATTTAAGACCATATAGTGCACAATGAAAGGAGATAAACTTTCTATGGGGCATGAGAATACCGAGGACTAGGATATATATAGACTTCTTAGCAAGATTCCCACTAAGAAAGGCCTTTTTAACATCCATTTGAAAAAGAGGCCAATTTTTTTAGAACAATTGCTACTAAACTCAAAACAGATGTTAAACTAGCAATAAGAGTAAGTATTCTTCATAGTCAATACCATAATCATCATTATAACCTTTCATAACTAAATAAGTTTTATACTACTCAATATAACAATTTGATCAAGTTTTAGTCATATAGATCTATTTGCTCCCAATAAGAGTCTTGCTAAAAGGAAGATCCACTAAGTCCCAAGAGTGAATTTGCCCTAAAGCCTAAGTTCTTCAGACATTACTTGTTACCTTAAAGGGTCTATACTAGTCTTTTAAGTAAATCACTTGTTAATATAGGAATCACGTAAAGTATATAAAATACGCAAGAAGGGGAGTTGAATTGTGTAATCTTTTCGAAATTATTAATCTTTTGAGATTTCTTGAATATCTTTACAACTATCAGATGAATACCAAAGATACTTTACTAAAGTTGATAAGTATTTGAATCGCAAGTAATTTTATGTACTCGTCTAACAAAAACTAAAGTATAAGGGATAGAGAATAGGCGCCACGATTTTATGCTGATTCACCCAAACCTTGGGCTACGTCCAATCCTCAAAGTTTGTCTGAGATTTCACTATACTCTTCAACTTTAAAAGGATTCTTTCTTCTCTTCTAAAGCCTCTTCAGGTCTCTTTCACAAAGCATTCTTTCCACTATCTTAGCGTCTCCAGACTCTAGCCTTTTCTTTCTCTCTCTAAGAAAGATATTTTGAGCTTTTCGTTATAGTAGTATTTGCTCTCTTGTTTCATACTTTGAATACAAAATTTTTTCTAAGTATTGTACAATCAGAATTTTCTCTCTTGTAAAAATGTTATTTTAGTCTTTGACTAGAAATAGTATTTATAGCCTAAGTCTCCAACCATGTTCTTGAGAAACTGCTTCTAGAAACTGTTATTTAGTTGAGTCTTATAACTAACTCCAACTAGCTAACTGTCTGACGTTCTAGAGTATCTTCTTTTTTGTATCGTCCAATTTAATCGCTTCGTTTGTGTTTTTGTGCTTCGTATATGTTTTGCACTTCGTCTGCGTTTGCCACTTCGTTAGTGTTTTGTGCTTTATCTGTTGTTTGGTTTCGTCTGTTGTTTGCGCTTCATCTATTATTTACGCTTCGTCTATGTTTTGCGCTTCGTATGTTATTTGTGCTTCGTCTATGATGACGTGTATAGTCTATTGCTGACGTATCGTCTGTGTTTTCACTTGGTTTGTGATGACTAAATGTTACTTACATTTTTCTGCATACTAAACAAACTTATCAAAACAGTTCATACATTTCTAAGATTATTTTTATTTGATTGTCAACAAAATTAATAAAAGTAAAGTCTTCTTAACTTAACAATCTCCCTCATTTTGATGATAACAAATAATCATAAGTTTGGAAAGATAAAATGATATTCAGATGAATAGACGAACAATATTCAGAAGAGTAACGAGACAAAAAATATTTCGACAAAAACATAAGAAATGCAAATATAATGCAAATGCACATATGATATACGAAGATGCAAAAGTTTTCTATCTTCTCTTCTTATCTATCTCATTTTCTTTCTATCTTCTTCTCCCCCTATTTGTTATTAATAAAAAAGATTCAATAAAGATGCTTCATAATTTTAGAGAACATATGTTGCATGTCAGTGCGGATCGTCTTAAGATCTTGTTCAATAGTAACCCGTAGAAATGCTACTTCCTCATGAAGATCACCCACTGAGTCACTCAGGTCATCAACTTTTGTATGAATTCCCTCAATTTCTTTTACTAAAGCTTCCTGAATTTCCTTCTGTTTGTGACTGGCTTCCGTCCAATTCATGAAATGCTTC
>JAOQMR010000006.1:17481395-17510390 GCA_027563865.1 Erythroxylum pelleterianum | reverse complement strand
TCATTTCCCATTTAATTTTGATGATTACAAAAGACAAAGCTAATTAGACATGAAATGGGATGGGTGTCGTGGGGTTTTATGAGAGAGGATTGAAGAACAAGTTTTTAATGGTTTTTGAAAAGGTTTCAAAGGCTTCTTCTCTCTAAGCTTCAAGAATTCTCTCTTCTCCAAGCTAGTTCATCGTTCTTCTTTGGCTCTCCAAGGACAAAGGTAAGAGCTAGCACTCTTCACTTTGTTATAGCTATTCCCGGGTCAAAGGGTTTGTCCCGGTTAGGTTTTCCGGCCTCTGCGTGGATACCGTTAGAGACGGTCTCCTTTGGTCATTATGGTTTGACTTTGTTATATAGACACATGGATCCTGGCTTTCGGGAAGGTCCCGGAATAAAATTTTTTGTTTTTCACACCGTGTGCATGTGATGCACACACCGGGATTTTCCTACACTTTGGAACCAGTTATGTGTAAGGAAGCACTTATCGCGTCTAGAACTCTTCACAATTTTTTGGTGCAGATCGAGAACACAACACCAGAAATTTTGGATGCAATAAGAAAAGTTAGAGATGAGCTCCAACTAGACTTAAATTTTAAGGAAAAAAAACAACACTAGAATCATATTTCACTAAATTGTCTTAGTTATATTTGTGTAAGTTTATATAATTATTAATTTATGATATTAATGGGACCCTATATTTACATAGGGGTGTATTTTGAAAATATATTATCTTATTATCTTATCGAAATTTGTTAAATTTTCAACTGGATCAAGTTAGGATCGGAGAAAAATATTATCTTAGAGAGTTTATTAATTTACTGAGTATCAATTTAAAGAGGTTCTACTGTATGTAACATCCAAATCTTTCTCAAATTAGTGCTTGAAATTTAAAATAATATATTATAATTAAATTATTAAATATATTTCTAAAAGTAATTTTAAACCTACCTAAAATTCAGTACATTATTATTTTCTATCCAAATATGACAATATCAATTCTTAACCTCATGTTTGGTATTATATTTTAGTCATAAACATCATATTAAGTCATAATTATCATTCCTAATCTTGTTTACAATATTCATGTCAAATGAAAATAGTTTAGATAAAGTTACAAATATAATGACAAACATACAACTCACTTTGAAAGAAAAAAAAATCTTTTAGGCTAAATATATTTATTAGTATCCATGTCCTAATACACTCAATTCGATGTGTACGATGTGAACCATACTATAGATTAACTAGGCAAGTGCTACTATCGTTCTTATAGCATAGTCTAGTGATATGAGTATCATTCTTATAAGGACTACAACTACAAGTTCTAGTGACAACTATCTTTTTATTATCTAATTTAATAAAATGAATGATTTAATTAAAAGAAAGCATTAACTAAACTAACATTACCAATCTAAAATGAAAAATAAAAGAGATAAAGACAAAAAAGGTAAAATTGGACTATGAAGTTTTCACGTTAATTAAATTTAAACTCAAACATTTTAAAATGTTTAAAGGAACTCCAATATTTTGAAAATTTTTAATTTAAATCCCAACTTAACAGTCTTGTTAACTCCCTGTTAAAAAATCTACCATGAAATTTTTAATTTTTTTTGTTAAGTCAGAAGAATTTATATAAATATAAAGTTATGTACATTGTTGGAGACTACTCAAGCAGTGTCTCTTAAGACACTAACTGGTAACTCTTTTGTTAGCTAACTCACTATCCCTATTAGTAGAGACTAGTTGAAACAAAGGTCATTGGCTTCACAAGGGGGCCAACGAAGGACACCTTTGGAAGCTGCATCACTTCCTTACATTTCACCCTCACACCCAGAACAAGATAAGCTCTCTAATTCTCTAGCCAAATCTGCACAGAGTTACCATAATTTACCGGACAAATCTTAACCTCAAACAAACAAAATCATCAAGCCAATCTAATGCAACACAGTCATAAAAAGCTAAGTTCAATAGCTTAACTTTAACTTCCATTGCCAAGATTGGATTGCTACTTGTCCTTCTGCTTATCTTGAGGAAACAAGAAGCAATGGCTGATGATGTCTCTTGTCTAACCTGAAATCCCTCCGTAGGTGATGGTTTTCCAACTGTGGAAGTTGGTATAATTTTCCTTGCATTCATCTTTGCTGTGCCGAATAAGACCAAGTCCTTCCAATTCCATATTTCCTAATTGTAACCAAGATATTTCCTGAACCTATCCTCTTTGTTGCTGTGAAGACTGAAGGAAAGTTGGATAGCCAACTAACCCCTGTCTGATCTTCGAATGGAGACATACATACTGTTGAACCAAATGATATTCCTAAGCTATCAACTTGCAGAAAAATTGTTAGTGAAATAGACATTTATTTAATTACCTCCTCTCAGTGTTTGAGCTTAGAAGGTCCATAACTTGGGAGATTAGTTTGAGGTACACACTCCCAAAATCCTTGGCTTCATCTTTGAAAGTTATTGCATTCCTTTCAACCTAAATATGGTAAACAGTAGTAGATAGAAGGATTGGGAAATTATTAATGTATGAATTCCTTGTTTTGGAAACAATATTAAACCAAATGAGAATAGCAGGAAGGTTTAGCTGATTAGGGTAGTGTAAATGAAAGTGTGAGAAGCATCGGTCCCAAATGGATTTAGAGAATGTACATTCAAAAAACAAGTGGTCGGCCCTTTCTCAGCTAATTTCTTATAACCCATATGTTTGACCTTTAGATGAGCTAATTCTTTCCTTTGCTTTCTCTTTATTTCCTATTATTTTCCTATCCCTTCTTATCTCCCTTTCTCTTTCTTATTACTTGCCCTTTTTGTAAGGCTACCTTTGTACTAGATCCTTAGTGCTAATCCTAGTAATTGTATTTCGCCAATTGCACCCTTTCATTAGCAGTAGGCGGGTGCTGAAAAATAATTAATTAGGCCTAGGCGTATCTTAAAGCCTAAATGGACCTGAGACTTACGGCTCGAGTCTGAGCCTGATTAGTCTTGGGTAGCCTAAAGCTCGATTATTTTATTTTTTGAATTTAAATTTTAAAAATGACATCATTTTGTAAAAAAAACGCCATTTAAATTTGAAATTTTTAGGCTTTAGGTTGAGCTTTCACTTGAACAAATGCTTTTGCCATTATAGGAAGGATTAGTTTTCATCTTTTGGTTGTTTTTTCTCAAAATATTGTACCTTTTGTTATTATTTTTAAATATTAAAATAATTTGTTCAATTTGTTAACTAATTACTTAAGAAAAAGTAACTTTCCTTAAATTCTAAGCATTATCTAGCCTTAATTGCTTAAACCCTAACTTTCAAGATAAAATTCATTTATATTAGAACCCGGCGTTACATTCAAGATACATACATCTCCAACTTCATAAATCACATTAGCTCCGTAAAATAAAAAATAACTAAAAATGTTTAGAATTTTTACCATTGTCTCTTAAAACTTCTCCTATATTCAATGTGACCAAGAATTGTTGGACAATTTTGTTCTTTCTCATAAAGTTGGATAACTATTAATTGCATTTTTCAAATTTTCAATAATTTATCAGTTAATCGTGCTCGTTTCGGCTTCGGAAAGCTCGTTTGAAGTTATGTAACCAAAATAAGGTATTTTCCTAAAAATCTTCTTTTTAACCACCCGATTACGTCACTGCTCTGATACCATGTGTAATACGTAATGGTACCTTAGTTACATATCTCGGATTGAATGTAAAAGGAAAAAAACAAAGAAATGTCCTTTAACATTCAATCCGGGATACGTAACTAAGGTACCTTTATGTATTACATGTGGTATCAGAGCGGTGATGTGATTAGGTAGTTAAAAACAAAGATTTTTCAGTTTCCTCTCCATAAGATTTTTGGAGATTTAACTTACATTTTTCTGTTTTTTTCTTGCTTTTATTGCATTAAATTGGTATAAATGTGTTTAGTCTTGAGAAACGGGTAGAAAAAGAGCTCAGGAGCCCAAAAAATTGACCCAAAACTCGCCAAAAATTGCCTTTTTCCGACGAGGGTGTGCCTCACCATCAACAGTGAACAGTGCGTGAGGGCACGCACCCTGTCGAGCTCATATGTCACACGCACCAGACACGTCGAGTGATATGGGATCTTAGTCGTATGGGATCTCTACAATAATAATAAAAAACATAAAATTTTCATATTTCCCATCAGGATGCCCTAGGGTGTTTTGGGTTACTTTCCGGGTTCGAGAAATTTATAAAGTTATTTTTTCTATTTTTTTGGATTTATTACATTAGTAATAAATTAAAGTTTAACTCTAGAAAAGGAATTAAGGCGTTTTGAATCCGATTTTAAGTTGCATGTCTCGGGTCTCATGTTTAGTGTTCGAGATTGCATGATAGTACTCGGAAAAGGAATTGAGACATTCTGAAGTCAATTTTGAGTGAATTTTTGTGCAACAAAGTTGCCATAAGGGAGATACATAAGGTTCTCGTGTCTCGATTGATCGGTTTAGTGTCCAGTGATGCACGATAGTCGCTCTACTGAGATTTTTCCTTTGCAAGAGTCTCAAATGAAGTTTTCAGAGAATGTCTTCAGTATGAGTGTGTGATAAAGAGACTGTGGATTTAGGTTTTTTCATTTATTGATGTTACATTGTCACATACCATATGCCCATAAAGAATGTGAGGATGACATAAATATGTATCCCTTATGTTTATGGATGTTTTGAGTGCTGATGAGAATGTAGTTAACAAAGTGGCCTTTCAAGTCGGAATTTTGAATTGTTTTTCTAGCATATTGGGGGATGTCTATGATTTTATGTTTGGTTATTCTGCCTAAAGGTGTTGGCCTTACATAACATTTTGAGATGTGCATAAAGGCATAAGATGAAGGAAAGTTGTTGCTTAAGTGATCTATTCAACAAAAGGTGGTAGTATCATGAGAGTTGATTATTTGTACCATGATCGCTTTTATATGGAGGTTTAATTACATATATTATATATTCAACCCAAAGCTTTGAGTATCACTGTTGTCCTATATTTGTGTTGATCTAATCAAAGTTACTATGCAGTCACCTTTTTGATTAACAATATCAATGTCACCATTGAAACCCTGACTGGTTTCAATACAAAGAAGTGAACAGAGGATGTATTGAATGCTATGGATATAGATAAGGTTCATATGACCATACGTATGGATAAGCCATTTACACCTACATCCATGAGCTCGAGAGCTTATAAAACAGTATATGAAGCCTGGGATAGGTCTGACAGTTTATGTCGCATGATCATTAATAGATCCATTCCTGACCATCTACTTAGTGGACTTTCGAACACAAACATATCGAAGGAGTTTCTTGGAAATGTCTCTCAGAGTTATATAGTCTCACCTAATGTTGAGATAAGTGCCTTGATGAAAGAATTATTCTCTATGAGCTATATAGGAGAAGGGAAAGTAATGGAGTAGATATCAAGAATGATCCATCTTCGTAGTAGACTGAAGATGTTAAACATTCCTCTTCCTGATGTCTTCATAGTTCACCAGACTCTAAGTACACTCCCTCCAGAGTTTATTAATCTGGTAATGACATATTATTCGCGAGATGAGAAATGAGACTTCAATGCTTTGATTGCCCATTGCATTGCTAAGGAGGAGAAACTCAAGCGTGCTACTCCTACAGCCCTCGAAGTAAATAAAGGGAAAGCAAAAATGAAGCCCACTAAATTCAAAGTTAGAAAGACTAAATCTTCTCCACATGCTGATGCTGGTCAATCCAGTGCTGGTAAAGGTCCACATGACATAAAGAAGTCAGCAGTATAAGGCCTTGAAAAAAATAATTTGACCATCAGGTAACTCCTTGGCCTATCAATTTATCAATCTAATTTGCGATAGTCACACTAAGTACTTGGTGACTAGTGGAGTATCTGATCAAGGTACTTCCACAATACAAGGGTTTATATACATGATAAAGCTAAATAAAGAGAAGGAGGAACTAACGATTGATAACAATGAAGAAATGGAAATAATATCTATAGGGGATGTATGTATTGAACCTTGTTGTAAGGTTTATTTCGATTTTTACATGACACATTTTGTATATGATCTTTGGATCAATTTTGGTTGACATTTTGTATTTAATACTTTTGTTGTACAGTTTTGTTTAATGCAAAACATAATGATACAACTTTCTTGTCATGTGGATAGTATAGAATGTGTCTTACCCCGAATTAGATATATGCTTCTTTGTATTTTACTGAACAAGTCATAAAAAGAAGAACCCTAATGAATGAAAAGTCACACATGGTGAGACATAAAAGCTTAGGCCACATTTCCAGAGCTAGGGTTGAGAGATTGATCAAGGAAAGCATTCTCTCAATTATAGATTATGATGATCTGGAAACATGTGCTAACTGTTGTAGAGGTAAGTTGGCTAATAAGGATAAAGGGGTCAACTTGTGCTTCTGACTTGTTGAGTCTGATACATAAAGATATCGATAGACCTTATACAATTGCATTGTGCAATTCTAAATGTATTCTGACATTTGTTGATGATTATTCCCATTACACTTATGTGATCTTGCTTAAAGACTGAAGGTTGAGAACCAATTGGGGAAATTCATCCCAAGTGTTAGATCTGACCGTGAAGGAGAATATCATGGAAAACATGGTGTTTCAGGATTTAAAAAGGTTCGTTTGCTAGATATATTGAATCAGTTAGAATAGTGACTTAATTCACTATGCTGGGTAATTCTGAGTAAAATAGTGTGTTACCAAAAGGCATAACCTCACCTTAAAGGACTTAAAGAAGTCAATGCAGAACAAGACTAATCTACCTAATTATTTAAAAGTGTGGAGACCCATCTTTGCACACATTCATGTATGAGGCTGCCCTACCGAGGTAGTATAATCCTTATAAAGATAAATTGCATACTTGTTGTGCCCATTGCTATTTAATAAGATATCTTGACCACTTTAAGGCTACAACTTTTAACTATAGAGAAGAAGCGACTGGAATAGTGGAATCACAAACAGCTAAGTTTCTGGAATACAATGTCTATAATGATAAAGGGCCCTTTGACCATTCGGATGATAGTAGGGTAGATACTACAATTATTATGTACCCACTACTCATACAGTTAGATCCAACGAATTTAGGTCTTTGTATCGTACTTGTACAGGAACAGGAATCCATACCTGTACATATAGAGGTTCTTGGGGGTACAAGATCTAATACAGTTACGTAAATCCACTAGAGTAAGATGATCTGTTATCTCATCTGATTTCATAGTCTATTAGGTGAACAGGACTATGTTATTAAACATGTTACATATCCAGTTACTTTTACAGAAGTTATTTCTGGACCTAATGTAGATCTGTGGTGGGATGCAATGACTGGTGAGATGCAAGCCATGAAGCATAGGAAGGTCTAGGAGCTAGTTGATTTATAGCGAAACTACAAACTCGTTAGTTGTAAATGAAGATTAAACTTAAAAGATTTTGGGATAAAGTTCAACGGTTTATGGGCATGCTCAATTACTTGATGGTTTACTCAGGGAGAAAGGTTGAATTTATGTTACTTTTCTCCCGTATCCTTGTAGGATACATTTTGAGTAATTATGGCAATTATAGCTCATGATGATATAGAGTTACATCAGATGGTTGTCAAAATTGCTTTCTTGATTACAAACCTTTATGAAGTGGTCTATATGGTACAACTTGAAGCATTTTAAGATCCAGATAGAACTGACATGGTTTGCACGTTAAGCAGATCAAGATATGGTTTATATCAAACCTCCCCAAAGTGATACCTTACATTTGATAAGATTTGGCCTCTTTCGGCATCATGGAAAATAAAGTTAAAAAGATGCTTGTACTATAAAGTCAAGGAGAGCAAAGTTGTCTTCCTATTATTGCATGTGGATAATACATTGCTCACGTCAAATTACTTGACCATGATGTCTGAAGTTAAGCAACTTTTAGTCAAGAACTTTAACATGAAGGACCTTGGTGTAGCACTTGGTGTAGCATCTTCTGTCCTAAGTATTCAGATTCACCGGGACAAATCTCAGCACTCATCAGACCTTTTACAAAGTGCATATATTGAGTTTGTGTTACAAAGGTTTAATACGATTAACTATAAACCTATTGTGGCACCTATCTCTCATAGTGAGAGATAATCTTTGGCACCATGTCCAAAGAATAAAGTAAAGAGAGAGGTTATGAGGAATGTTCTGTATTTTAGTATGGTTGATAGCCTGATGTATGTTTAGTTATATACTAGGCAGGACATTGCATTCACCATTTGACTTTTTGGTTAATATATTGGGCCCCGAACTTTTCTTAGATGCTAGAACTGGTAAATGAAAAATTATTGGCGATTATTCATGTGTAAAGAAAAGGAGAATCCTTGAATTTAAAATGAAATAGAAAATATGGGTTATATGTGAAATGTTGGAAGTTAAAAGCTGGAAAATGTAATTGAAATATGTTTATTGAGTATGCTTTGGTGTTTTACCCATAACTTTTTCTCTAGTTATCCAAATGAGATAATTCTTGATTTGGATTAAACTAGAGAAATAGGATTACAAATTGGCTGATAAAATTGAGTTTTGATTCAGTCTCTAAGAGTATCAATTTTCATATGGAAATTGAACGTAGAATATTATTTTAGCATAATAATAGTTTGGAAAATGTTTGAGGTATAACTTTCATATTTCCAAACCAAATTGAATTGTTTTGATGTCATTAGAAAATTAAGACAATGAGGAACATTTCTCTAGAAGAAAGTACAAGCAAATTCCTTCAATTACATGATTAGAAAAGGTCTAGATTTTCAGAAGGAGTTAAGCATGATTCAAATAAATTTTAAGGTATTGACATATTAATTATTTTATTTTTGTGGCGTTAATTAGCATGTTAATGTGAGTGAGATTTTATGACATAGGTTAATTGAATTATGGTATTAAGGTGGTAAGTTTGCATGAGTGGCAAAATTTGAAGATCTGTTAAGCCATTTAATTTACAAGGCTTATATGTAAAGGTAAAAGGGTCTTTGTTCACTCATTAATGGCAAATTTGTAATAAGAAGTGTGGGCCTACTTTTAAGGAAGAGGGAAGCACGAAATTGTGAAGAAAAACCAAAGAAAAGAGAGAAGAAAGGAAAGAGTCGGTGGAGAGAGGAGAGAAAGAAGAAAGCCATGTTAGGTTTTGATTTTTTTTGGTCTTAAAGAGTGATTTTGAAGTTGCTCAAGAAGGGAAAAAGGAAGAGAAGGATTAGAGCTTTCATTAGAGCCAAGAAACTCTTCAATTGGTGAAGAATCAAGGTAAGTTGGATCTTAACATTTTGGATTTTTGAAAGGGTTTTGACTTATATAGCTTAAGAAATGTATGAGTTTAAGTTTTGAAGATCAATTTTGGTGATTATGTCTTATGGGTTTCTTAATTTGGAATCACTATTGATTAGGGAATTTTGCCATTGTGAAGAAAATCAAGAGAGGAGCAAGGGGAGTAGAGGCTTTTTAAACAAGTTTATAAGCAAGGAATCAAGGTGGGTACATGTTTATAATAGAGTAAATAAGCCATTTTTGTTTTCTTTAAATCAAGAAAATTTAATGATTTAAATTGCATCATAACTGTTGCATTAATTGTATATTGAATTAATTGAGAAATTGATAAATGTTTGATATGTGAATTGCGTGATGATTTATGAAAATGATTTTCTTTCGAAAAGATCGCATGTTTATGAAATCATGTTTTCGAAAATGGTTTTTGAAATATATCAAATATATGAAATCAAGTTTTCGAAATGTGCCATTTTGGGCAACAAGTTTTGAAATACATGTTATGTGGGTTTTGGTAGTCTATCCAAGAATTGTCAAGTGCACGTCGACTAAGTTAAGGCTTCTCCTGCCTGCCCACTAGTGGCACAGAGCTCCTTCATGGACTCCCTCAAGTTTACAACTACATAAGACCATTATGTGGAATTGTGTAATTTGTCATGTTTATGGATCTACCTAAACGATTCTAATGTGTTTATGTGCTTATGATATGTGAACAAGTTTGATGCATTCATGTTTTGTGGTTTGTAAAATTTGACTACATGATGAAAATTCAAGAAACAAGTGTTTTATGGATTTCAACAAGAATATTCTATGACAATAAACTTTTGAATGTTTTGCTTATTTTTCCGGTATAAACTATTACCTACAAGCTTTCGAGCTCATCCCCTCTCTTTCCCCTATTCAAGCGATGAGCAAGAGATCAAGTGAAAGTGAATCAAGGCATATATCTGAATTTGCATGTTTTGTTGTGTTTTGGAATAGTTTATGTAAAACAAGGGTTCAGATGTATTTCAAGAAATTATTGGGTTTTGCATCTTTTATATTTTGGATATTGATATTGATATTGTATTGTAGCTTGGAAATGCCATTGAAGTTTGTAAACTTTTAATTTATGATATTAATGAAATATAGATTTGTGTATGGATTTTGAAATGCGAATTTGTGTATGGATTGGAAATATGAATTATGTATGGATGATGTGAGTTGAAATTAGATATAATTGAAGAAGCTATCCATTTGAGTTGATCAACTTTGAATATGAATTGTTATATAAATATAAGTGAGTTGCTATGGAAAAGAAAGATCGAAATTATGAATGATGAGATGTGATGGAATTTGAAGAGTCAAATGAATTGAGTTGAGGGTGTGATGAATTTCAATTGATAGTTGAATTGTTATGAATGATGTTGTAATAGAGGAAATGAATTGGGACAATTTCAAGTTTTCACAAGGATAAGATTTATGTTTGACTTCCAGGGAAAAGCTGTATCAATTTAGGTAGATTTAGCCAAAATTATCTTCTTGGAAGTTGTAGATGATCTTTCTATCTTTCTAACGCTATAAAGATTGTAATTTTTGGATATCGAAATGGAATGATATGCTCATTACAAGTTGTGATGTTGCATAGGGTGTGTATGTGACAGTTATGATAAATGATAGAAAAATGTGGTTTTGATGAATTAAATGGATTGAGATTTGAGAGTTTTACGAGATAATTTTGGTGTTTGAGTTGATATGAAGTGATTTGACACTAGAAGAGTTGAATTTGGGGAGATATTGAGTGAATATGAAGCTAAATTGGATGTAGGAAGCATTGGAGGGGCTTTGGAGGGATTTGGGGAACCCCTATGTTCGTTAGACGGACATAATGTCCGTTTAACGGACCTTATCGGGTGTAAAAACACCCCCAACCTCACCAATGTTCGTTTAATGGGCATGCATGTCCCTTAAACGAACTTTCTTGGGCCATTTTGGCTCTTAGACCCGATACATGTCCGTTAAACGGATATTCACGAGATAGCTTCATAAAATCGCAATTTTTGACCCTTTTAGGGACAAAATCTCACTTTGTGGTCTTCATACAAGTTGTATATCTCGATGTCCTCTTTCATATAGTCCAAGAACAAAATCAATCAGAGATCTGTGGTAAAAGTTATGACAATCGTGCCAAGACATGTTACTGCATGATTGAGGACTTAAACATGTTGGATTCTTTTGGTCATAACTCCCTCATCGCACCTCCAAATGAGGTGATTCTTGAAGCAATGGATTCCTAACACATGTATCTATCTCCCCATGAAAATTTTATCTTTTGGAGTTAATTTGAAAAAGTTTGATGGAAAGAAAATCAGGAATCTGTTGGGAGAGCATAATTAGGGTAAGAACACCCTTTAGCTTTTTAGGCATATCTTGAGCTATAGAGCTCCGATTGAGATAATTCTTTCTTCAAAACAAACTAGAGACATGACGCTTCAATTTTTTTGAAGAGGTTAAATTGAAATTTTGGTTTGAAGATTTCCAAATTCTGTTCACAAATAGGAGAAATGAGTTTGAGCATGGTGACTGATTGGTGTGGGCACGCCATTGAACCAATTGTAAGCAAATTTTTGGGATGTTTGAGAATGAAGATGAACTGATGATGGCTAATGAGGGTTCAATGCAATAACCCTTCACGGTAATATGCACGTTCACGTCTTATGATGGTTTTGCAAGAATTGGATTCCGGAATCAAGTGGGATCCAACATGAATGGTATCAGAGCAAGTGTTGGACTCTGGAAACAAGCAGGGTCCAACAGATATATGAGTCCGCAAGAGTTGGGTTCCGCAAACGGGATCCTACATAATATCTGGTTAACCCAGGTGTAGACCATTAGAATGCAATCAAGCGAGTGTTGAGATACTAAAGGGAATTGAAGATTATATGGTGACATATAGAAAAGTCAACAAACTAAACCTCGTAGGGAATTCAGATTCAGATTTTAGCCATGTGTCTGGATGATCAAAAGTCCATTTAAGGTTACAACTTTAAGTTTGCAGATGGTACAATGTCATGGAAGTGTGTCAAGTAGACACAGGTGATTTCCTCGACCATGCATGCAGAGTGTATGCTATGGGGCTGCTTCATAGACGATTTAACTCAAAAACTTAATTTCTGAGTTGTCTGTGGTTAATTCAATGACTAAACCCATTCGATTATGTTGTGATAATCTTGCTGACCTTTAAATGATAAGACCCTATGATAATCAATGTTGTTTAGAAACAACTTTGATTATCACAAGGTCTTAGCATTTATAGGTCAATTATTTGGCCATAAAGGTGTTGATACGAAAATGTGACATTAAGGTTTGGAGCATTTAAGGACTGAGGAATTGTTAGTCGATTCTTTAACTAAAGGACTCAACCCACTTGTGTTTGAAATACAAGTATACAGTATGGGTGTTTTGAAGTCTTTTGATGCTGTTAGTTAAGGGATCATTATGTTTTCTTTATGTACATTTGTACATTTGATGTATTATGACGGTATAATGGTTCATTGATAAAGATGATCATTGTTTATCCTCAGTAATATGTTTTATCATATATTGTCATAATACATATAACAGTCTTAAGATTTGTGTCGATCTTAAGCATTTAAAGGTCATTGGGCATATATACAAATTGTCCTTATGCCTATGTCATTTAGACGTATACATTTTTGTAAGGATATCTATAAATTTGACATGACATAAGAGGATATAACTTTTTAATCTGATAAAGGTTCTCTAATGCAATTTAGCATTCAGTTAGAGAACATAAAGGTTTTCTCTAATGCAGTTTAACATTTGGTGAGAGAAAACAAGTTTCCTCTAATACTGTTTAGCATTCGATGAGAAAAAAACAAGATTTCTCTAATATAGTTTAGCATATGCAGCTTAACATAAAGTAGGAGAAATCGAGACCTACAAACGAAGATGATATAATTTAGATCATAAATGTATCATCTTAGTTTGCCATATTCTATTTTCCCATTCATGTTAGTGAGGTATTAGATATGCGTGATTGTATTGGATCTGTGTCGCATATCACATATGCATTTGATACCTTTCGGTATCAAAAGCCTTGCATGATAGAATGATGGACTTTCGTTATCTTTGGATCAAATGTTTTATTTTTAAACCTAGTTAACTAATAAAATAGCCTGGCTTAACCATGTTTTTAAACTATTTTTTAAACTTGAGTCAAAACTATAATTAATGTTTGTCCAAGGACGAGAATGTTGGACAATTTTGTCCTTGCTCATAAAGTTGGACAACTATTAATTGTATTTTTCAGTTTTCAATAACTTATCAGTTAAGTTACGTAATTTGATCTAGATAAAGATAATAAAGTGGCCTAATATATGATCTAAATCAATGGGTCGAAGTCCATGAGAAAAATGGAACCCGATTAGTGTGGACCGAATCCATATCGGGCCTGTGGGAAGTCCAATATGGAAGTTATATATAAAAGTTAAGGTCTCCTGCAATTGCTCATATCAATCGTATGCATAAGGATTTTCTGACCTGTTAAGAGAGCTTATGTTTTGAGAAAACTGTACAAAGACCTTACCTGAGTCTTAGAGAGTAATTCCCGTAAAGACGACAGTGGATTCGTGCTCGTTTCGGCTTCAAAAAGCGCGTTTGAAGTTATGAAACTGAAATCAGGTATTTTCTACATTTCTTCGTTTCTTGCCCTTTCATATTTGATCCGGGATATGTAACTAAGGTACCGTTATGCATTATAAGAATTTCCAATCTTGGCACAATTACCTTGTAAGAAGTTTATTTCATCTCTCTCAGTGGAAAACTTTTTTGTTATTACTTCATCAAGAAGTAAAGCAAGCTAAACTCTTGTATCAGCTCTATCTTTGGCCCATATATTCCCATCCTAAGTTGTACATTACAGTATCCACCTTGCCTCGACAGTAGCAATTAACATAAATATTTTAATGTTTAAACAGTTAAAAAGTATCTTAGCCATTACTTTTTTGTTTTTGAAGCACTCATTACAAGTTTCAAAGCTGAGTAGTCAATTTGTGTTTAAGGCCACCCACCTGACATCTATGTGCCATCTACCTTTTCAAGGAAAGTAGAGACCATCTTATTGATAATTTCCTTTAAGATTGTCTATGTGTTATTTAGTTGTTGTCTTATATGAGTTATGAGCTAAACAACAATGTTTAAGAAATTCCTTAAATGATGTCATCTAGGAAGTAAGTGAGGTCTTTTAGGCCCCATTCACCAACTAGGATGCACATCTAGCAAAGGGACCCACAAAAAATCAAAAAAATTCTAGAGTGGATTATTTTAAAAAAGAGTTGATAGAGCTATTAAGTTTGGGTTTAAATTCTTCTTTTGTGAATATTTTCAAAACATTGGGTTGCTTTTTTGAATATTTTGAAACATTTAGGTTCGAGTTGAATTATGATAAAAAAAAGGTCTAATTTGACCCATTTGCTAAAAAAAAGAATGAACCAATCAATTGATAAGCAGGATCTATATGTTGATTCTTAAGATTTTTGGCTTTTATACAAGTGGCAGGCTAAGGTGCCAAAGGTGAACTCAAAATTAGATTGGAAGTTAGCAAAGTGGCAATGCAACTTACCTAGTTTTAGCTTAACTTTTAGGGGTAAATTGCTTTTTTTTTTTAAAGTAAAAGCTGAATTTATTGTGTAATTTCTTTTGTTGTCACTTGATTAAAGTGGTCTTTCAAATATTATTAATGCAATTGTTTCGTTCAACTAACTTTTGTTTATGCTCTCTCATAAAATAGTCGATGTACTACATATAAATAAACCTTACATATAGGGGGCAACTTGAATAACATCATCTAATAAATTAGTTTATTTCATTATATAGTATAGTTTTTTTTAAAAAATGTATAGTTGTTAGTAATTATGATCAATATGCTTGGAGTAAATTTACTTTCATTTGTATAAACTTTAATTTAATTTAATTATTATTTTATTTTTTACATATATCTATATTTATTTTTACAATTGAATGAAGGAGAGTTCAAGCACTTTTGATAAAGACTATACTATATGTTTGAATTGTGCAAATATTTGAAAGGTTAAAGAATCATCAATTAAAGAAGCATTTATCTAATATCAAAGGTGATATGAAACTTTTTCAAAAAAGTTAGCCATGATATAAAATGGTACATAAAAATTTTGCTTGAAAAGTATACGAATGAGAAAGAAAGAAGGCAAGGACTAAACAGTGAAATTGAAAATGGAAGTTCGTTTTGCATTAGTGAGGACAATAGTGACAATACTAAAGCTAGTATTCTTACCCAAAAACAAGAGATTGATGCAACTGATATGAGAAAAAAGGAAGGAGACAAGTTTTTAACTTTTTTACTCCACAGAAAAATCTTAGAGCTCAACCTTCTACTAGAGATGCATTACGATTTTTAAAAACTTCATAATGCAAAAATGGAAATTATTAGATGGTTGTATGTTGCAGATTTATCATTTAATGCTACCTAATCTTATTATTATCAACCTATTATAGATATCATTGCCTTTACTATTCTAGGATTTAAAGCTTCTTCAATAAATGACTATAAAGGTAAATCTTATGAGCAACTCTATTAGTGAATAAAAAGTTACTTGAGTGAAAGAAGAAAAACTTGGGCAATTTAAGGTGTTTAATTATATGTAATAATTGGATAAATAAGAAACATGAGTCTATAAAGTTTTTTGGATTATTCTACTAAATAGACAATGTTTTTTAAGTTAATTAATACATCGTGTCATATAAGAAATGATGATATTTTATTGAAGATATTTGATGAAATTGTGAACGAAATTAAACCTGAAAATATTGTACAATTCATCACTTATAATGATGTTATTTAAAAAACAATTAGGAAGATGTTGCAAAGCAGGTATAATTCTTTCTATTGGACTATTTTATATAGACATGGCGCTAAAAAAATTTATGAGATGTAGATACTTTTCTTTTATTAATGAAAATGCATATAAAGTAATAAAAGTGAACAAGTTCATTTATCATCGTTTATGGATTTTGAATTTTCTAAGAAGAGATTTTACAAATGGTAAGAATTTGTGTCATCATGCCATTATAAAATTATAACTAATTTCTTATTGCTTTAGTGCTTTGTTTAAATGAAAAAAGAGTTGAGACAAATATTTACAAGTCATAAATAGGTTGCTTTTTAGCATGCTAGGCTCAATGATGGAATGTAAGTTTTTAGGATTTTATTTAAAGATTATAAATTTTTGTCCTAATGTTTGTCTGTGATTTGGGTTTATCAGCCATTAGTGAGAGTATTTTGTTTGGCTAATAGTGATTAGAAATTAACATTATGTTATTTTTATGATGTTGTAGAAAGGGAAACACTTAATGTTAGTAGGATATAAGAGCTTTTTTTTTTACTCTTTATTGTTTGTTGTTGATGCATTTCTAAATTCGAGTATTTATTTTAGACCAAGTTTCACAAAGAAAATCAAAGTTAATAGGCAAATGTTTTCAACCATTATAACAATTGTTTCAAATGACATGATGTAAGATCTCCTTAGCTCAAAAATAAAGACATACATAGATGTATGATAGTTTCAAGATGCCTATTGCAACATGCAAAAGAGACAAACTTAATCTAAGTATGTTGAAGCTAATAAGTCTACTACATTCTCTGGATCAAGCCCACTCAACTAATTAAAACCCACACAACAAAAGCCTGTGGACAAGCGCAGAAGGTCTCTAACTCACTACAACATTCTAGAAGAAATTCTATGCATCTGCAAAACAGAGGAACATTTCCTTGTTAACCGAATCATATCTGTAAATATCTGTTGTACAATTAGTTATAGCTACTGACCATTAGATCAAAACAATATCTGATCTATGGTCAAGATAGAAGGTCGAACTTGTATATATACACGAATACAAATAATAAAATCATCAAGCATTTAATCTTTTCTCTCAAAATTTTTATGGTATCGAAGCCTTATTGACTAATTGTCACCATAGCTCAATCTTCCTCTTCTTCTTCCTCTGCCATTAGCACCACCACATCATCATCTTCTCTTCTTGAGTTCTCTGCTCTCGCAAAGACTCTCAACTTTAACCTTCCTCCCAAGCTTGATCAGAATAATTACCTCAATTGACGTCCTCAGATCTTAACAGCTATTTAGGTCTTGAAATCTGTCTCACCACATCACTCTCCTCCTCAAGTTGTGATCTTAGCTCCTACTTCCAGCACGTCATCAGTTTCCTTACCTACTACCAACCTTGCTCACAAAGCTTGGACTCATGTTGATCAGCTCCTCCTCTGCTGGCTACTCACCACTATCGGTCTCACGGTTATTGGGCAAGTTAATCATGCCACATCTTCCAAAGAACTGTGGCAAATCTTGGTGAACCTGTATGCGTAGACCTCTCTTGTCAAGGTTATGCAGCTGAAGCAACAATTATCGTCACTTCAGAAAGGAGCTCAGTCTCTTACTGATTATATTCAAAAGATTAAGACCATTAGCAACTCTTTGGGAGTTGTTGGCCACCTTGTTTCAGAACAAGAACTAATTCTGAGTGCTCTCAGTGGCTTAGGAGGTGAATATGACTCCGTTGTTGTTTTGTTAACAAACTCTATGACTTTATCTACTATTCAGGATGTGCAGTATACCTTGATGATGCATGAAACCCGATTGGAGTAGCAAAATGGTCACTCTCAACACTGCTTCCGCTAATATGGCCTCACATAGTCATACTTCTCATCTAAATCCTAATGGTGGTTGTAGTTCATATAAAGGATGACGAGCTCATGGTCGAGGAGGTATATCCCATCGCCTATACTGTCAACTTTGTCATAAACCAGGTCATGATGCACTTAAATGCAACAAATGATTTGATGTTTCTTGGTAGGGAAATCTACCTAATCACCCTATTCAGCAGCATCATAATCATTCTAGTCCGTAAGCCTACTTAGCTCATACACCAACTCAAAATCCCCTTCCAAGACATTCTTGCCAGCATGCCTACTTAACTCAAAATCCATCTCAGAATTTCTCCTCTGAATCTGCCAATGACTCTGCTTGGTTCGTGGGCAGTGGTGCCACAAACCATGTGATTGCCAATCTCGCTAATCTCACCATCAATAATGACTACACTGGCAAGGATACTCTCACTGTTGGTAATGGTAATCAACTTTCTATCTCTCATATGGGTTCCTCCTCTATATCTTCAGGCTCTAAACACTCTCTCACACTCAACAATATTTTACATGTTCCTCAAATCACCAAAAACCTTCTTAGCATTTCTCAAATAACAAAAGATAATGGAATTATTGTTGAGTTTACTGATTCTTGTTATGTTTTTAAGGACAAATTTATAGGGCGGATCTTTCTTAAGGGGCTGCTTAGGGATGGTCTATACAGCCTTAATGTCTCTACCAAGCCTACCACTAAGCCTTTTAATTCCATGCTATCCCACTCACCTAATTCATCTTCTCACTATGCAGCTTTTATTTCTGAACAAAATGTAAATGTTTGGCATGCTCGACTTGGGCATCCTAATGCTCTTGTTCTTCAGCAAATTATGAATTCAATGAACTATGTTTTCAAACCTCATACACTAACATTCTGTGATTCATGTAAATTGTGTAAACATCATAAGTTACCTTTCACTACACATCCTATTTCAGCTAGTAAACCACTTAAGATCATTTATACTGACATCTGGAGACCTAGTCCATTTCCTTCAACAAAGGGGCGTAGTTATTACATTATTTTTGTTAATGGTTTCTCTCGATTTACTTGGTTATACCCTCTAAAATTCAAATAAAAAACACTGGGAATATTTGCCAAATGTAAAACCTTTGTTGAGCTACAATTTAATCACAGAATTAAAGCCTTACACAGTGATATATGAGGTGAATATCTTGCCCTATTACCCTTTCTTGCCAAACATGGTATCCAACCACATTTCAGTTGTCCTTATACGCATCAACAAAACGGCGTTCCCGAAAGAAAACACCGTCATGTTACTAAAGTAGGCCTCACACTTCTATCCCATGCCCATTTACCTCTCTCCTACTGGCTTGAAGCATTTCAAACCGCCACCTATTTAATCAACAATTTACCTGAATCTAACCTGCACAAAACCTCCCCCTTTCAGCTTTTATTTGGCAAACCACCTAAATATGATCGTCTCAATATCTTCGGTTGTTCATGTTTTCCTTACTTATGTTACTACAATAACCACAAATTCGACTTTCACACAACCAAATGTGTTTTTCTTGGCTATAGTCCTCTTCACAAAGGCTATCATTGCCTTCATCCAAAAGGAACTATTTACATTTCTCGTCATGTTACCTTTAATGAAACCGAATTCTCATATCCATTTCTACTTCCATCCTGTACCTCTCACCCTATTACTTCCGACAGCTTACCTATCTCTACACTCACCTATACTCTACAGATCATCCCTTCTCAGACTCCACCGGTGGCATCCTCTTTGCAACAACGTCCTTTATCCACAACAGATCAAGTAATATCTTCTAATTCTCCATTATCTATTTCTCCTGCTATCATTTCTAATCACCATCCTATGCAAACTCGTTCTAAGATTGTCATTTTTAAACCCAAAATATTCACGTCTTCTCTTTCCCAAATCCCTAACACCGAACCTACGAGTGTTTCTGCAGCTTTACAGGATCCTACATAGAGGGCCGCTATGCATGAAGAATTACAGGCTCTTCAATGTAACAATACCTGGCACTTGGTTCCCTATGTCCCATCTATAAATCTTTTGGGCACTAAATGGGTCTTTAGACTCAAGTACACCTCCGATGGTACTCCTGCCAAGCCAAAAGCCAGATTTGTTGCAAAGGGCTTCAACTAAACACCAGGACTTGAATTTACAGAAACTTTAGCCATATCATCAAGTCTTCCACCATTAAAGTTGTTCTTTCGCTTGCGGTTTCACATGGATGGGATATCCAGCAAGTTGATGTAAACAATGTGTTTTTGAATGGGCTTCTACATGAAACTATCTACATCAGCCAACCTACCAGTTTTGAAGACTCCACTCGCCCCCACCATGTGTTCAATTTGGATAAAGCCTTGTATGGCTTGAAATAGGCCCCCCGCGCCTGGTACAACACTCTAAGGGCTGCTCAACTTAACTGGGGTTCCCTCACTTCCAAGTCTAACACTTCATTGTTCTACAAATGTCATCAAGGCTCTCTCTTATTACTGCTTATCTACGTTGATGACATTTTAATCACAAGGAACTCCTTTACAGCTATCAATTCTATCATTCAGTAGCTCCAATCTCAGTTTGCCTTAAAAGATACTTGGTAGCATTAATCATTTCTTGGGGTTTGAAGCTTACCGAGATTATACTGGTTTGTATCTCTCTCAGCGCCAATATCCTCTTGATCTTCTTGAGCGTGACAACATGACTAATTGCAAATCTTGTCCTACTCCTCTTGCCTTTGGCACCAAGTTCACAGCTCATGCTAGTGCTCCATTTGAAAACCCGACGTTGTACCGTAGTATTCTTGGTGCGCTCCGGTATCTATGTAACACAAGACCTGCTATTAGCTTCACAGTTAATCGTCTAACCCAATTTTTTGCCAATTCACTCGTCCATCATTGGCAAGCTTGCAAGCGCCTTCTGTGCTACCTAAAGGGCACCACTTCCCTGGCTTTGCATTTTCGACCATCGCCGCAACCCTTATCACTACATGCATATAGTGATTCCGATTGGGCAGGGTCTTTTGACGATAGGAAGTCCACAATTGGTGGATGTATCCTCCTAGGGGGTAACCTCGTCTTCTGGTGTTCGAAAAAGCAAACCACGGTTTCTCGATCAAACACCGAAGCATAATACAAAGCACCTGCTCATATGTCCACAGAAGTATTATGGCTACATTCACTACTCAAAGAATTGGGTTTCTCACTACCTCATACTTTGATTCTTTGGTGTGATAATAACAGGGCTCGATCTCTTGCCTAGAATCCTGTATTCCATGCTCGTACAAAACACATCGAAATCGATGTACATTTCATACGAGACAAAATATCAAATGGCCAATTAGATGTTCGATACATAAATACAGAAGACCAGCTAGCAGACTTACTCACTAAGCCGCTCACGGCGATCTGGTCATCAGTACTCCTCTCCAAGCTCAACGTCTCTATTCATCCCTGTTATCGCTTCATAGGGAATGTTGAGGCTAACAAGTCTGCTACATTCTCTAGATCTCTAAATCATGACAAGCCCACTCAAGTAATTAAAACCCACACAACAAAAGCCTGTGGACAAGCGCAGAAGGTCTCCAGCTCACTACAACATTCTAGAAGATATTCTATGTATCTGCAAAACAAAGAAACATTCCCTTGTTAAGCGACTCATATCTGTAAATATCTGTTGTACAATTAGTTATAGCTACTAACCATTAGATCAAAACAATATATAATCTAAGGCCAAGATAGAAGGTCGAGCTTATATATATACATGAATACAAATAATAAAATCATCAAGCATTTAATCTTTTCTCTCAAAATTTTCAAAATATACATTTCTTCACTTGTGTTACTTGTTTAAAATTAATCAACACTTCATTTTATTTATAAGATTACTTTTGTTAACTTAAAGTTACTTAATGGAACTAATTTAGAAGCGGTGTTTTAAAATTATAAGGATTTGTAATTCGAATTCAAAGTTAGTGTGTGAGTGCAATTGAGTACGAGAGAAATTGGAACATATATAAATTCATCCATTAAAAAAGAAATAGATTATAATATAAGCGGTTGAATCATCTAATATATTTGATACATCTTGAAACTACGAGAAACGTATTATATTATCATATTACTAATTTGAAAATAATTTTTTTATACTTTTACAATAATTTAATAATATCATTTTATGCATTTACAAGTACTCTTAATAGAACACGTAATTTTATTTATCCAATTTGTCTTGATCATATTTATTTGTTGGTAAATTGAGTTTTAAAGGAACTAAATTTTATAGATTAGAAGATACATTTATCCAGCAGTATTCAACAACCCCAAAACTTTGAAAAAGATTGTCAAGTCTAGAGATAGGAAGTTGCTCAAGTTTGTTCCTGATAATGAAGTCAACAAAAACAAGAATAAGAAGTAGAATGTTGTTATCTCTTTCCTTAAAAGGATTGGCGTGGTGTTTCTTTTGTGTACTTCTAATAGAGTAACTCTGTTAGTAGATACAGATGCTTGCTTCGGAAGGACTGGAATTAGCAGATACAGATACTTCTAAATGTCAGGTTACAAGGGCTCTCCATTCATGCTTTGGTGTTCTTGAATGTAGCGACTGCCGCCAGTTCACAGGAAATCGAAATTGCATAATTCTTCAATGAACTGATTTTGTTTCAGGACAAGCTTCCCAATTGCTATTGGACCGTTGTAATGTGATGAATAAGATAGATAATAAAAAGCTGGGATTGCCCCCTTCGAAAATAGTTAACTCAATTAACCGGCTATAATTATCTTGCTATCACAATTTATGGCTTACCGAAATGGCAAAAGAAGTCAACAAATCTTCCAACTATTCACCAGAAATCCCTGCAGCTGCAGAGCCCATCTCTGAAATGATGGAACCTGCTCGAATCCCTAACCGTAATTTCCCTCCTAACGATTTTTGATATAAACTTAATTGCTGCATGACAATCTGTACAAGTTCGTAAATTCTTCATCACCAGGATTGGTGATCCCTCTGGGGTACTAATCAATGCAAATGCTATTGCCAATCTTTCGCTGTGATACTTAAGAGATTCAATTTTGACATCCTCATCCACATTGTGAAGGGCACAACTTGTATCAGGCTTATATCCTTCCCTTCCCATTTGCTCTGTCAAAATATCCAACTTTCGCAAGATTGCATCCATCTGCGGGTGGCTTTTGTCATTTGCTGAAAATATATGGATTTTATCTCTGAGTTCAATCCAACTATAAGCCGGTACCTTTCTAACTCCACGTTCTCTCATTGCCTTCTTCACCTCCCCAACACTGTTCCAATGTCCAGCCTCTGCATAGATATTGGCCATAGTGACATATGGAGCAGCATCCCTAAGAGTCTCCATTTCAAAAAGTTTTTCTGCGGCTTTCTTTGCCAACGTATGGTTCATGTGAATCCTACAAGAGTTCAAAACTGATGACCACATTATCTCATCTGCTTCGTAAGGCATTTCAGCTATTAACTTTTCTGCTGCATCAAATCTTCCACTCCTACATAAGGCATCAACCATAGATGTGTAATGTTCTCTCTTCGGTACCAATTTATAGACGTCAGTCATTGAACTGAAGTGCCTTGATCCTTCTTCAACAAGTCCACAGCGGCTGCAAGCAGATAGGACACAGAGAAAGCTAACTGAATCTGGTTGATAGCCTAACAGAACCATCTTTTCAAATGATTTCAGAGTGGACTCGCCATCCCCATTTTGAGCATAAGCTAGGATTAATGCATTCCAGGAAACTACATTCTTTTCAGGCATTTCTTCAAAATTTTTAATTGCATCTCTTACAGACCCACATTTTGCATACATGTCCACAAGTGCACTTCCACAATAAACATTCGATGTTAAACCTAATCTGACCATGCAACAGTGCAGCTGTCTACCCATTAAGACCGATGCCAAATTTGCAGAGGCTTTTAAGACGCTTGCAAAAGTGGCCTGGTCGCCAATTACATTAGCTCCACACATCTGGGTGAACAGTTTTAGGCCCTCTTCAAAATAACCGTTCTGAATCTTAGCAGAGATCAAGGCTGTCCATGGAACAGTGCTTTTATCACTTTGTTCAACAAATATCATCTCAGCTTCCTTAAATCTTTCACACTTAGCATACATGTCAACCAAAGCATTTGCCACCAGAGCTTCTGAATCAACTGTTGCCAAAATAGCCAAAGAATGGAGTTGCTTACCCAGCTGCAGGTCCAGTGTAGTTGAAGCTATACTTAGCATGGTTGCAAAAGGAAAATTCCAGCGGTCAAATTGTGTGTGGCGTAGTTCATGAAAAAGATCAATAGATTGTTTGAATAGCCCGGCATGTGCATAAGCTGTAATAATCACATTGTAAGAAATACCATCCAACTCTGTCATCTCATCAAACAATTTGTTAACTTCATTTACACAATTATGCTTTGAATAAAAGTCCAAGAAGGCATTTGCCACAAAGACGTTCCAAACGAAATTGGTTTTCACTGCAAAACTGTGAACTTGTTGCCCAAACGATGCATCATCCAGCCAAATACAAGAACTTAACACAGCCGCAAAGGTAAAATCACAAGGCTTAATACCACAATTTTGCATTGCT
The DNA here is from genome assembly GCA_027563865.1 of Erythroxylum pelleterianum. Taxonomy (NCBI): domain Eukaryota; kingdom Viridiplantae; phylum Streptophyta; class Magnoliopsida; order Malpighiales; family Erythroxylaceae; genus Erythroxylum; species Erythroxylum pelleterianum. Next base: position 17,485,759 of record JAOQMR010000006.1, on the reverse strand, counting down.
TTAAACAGCTTCACCCCGCCTTCGTTTAATCCGTTCTTTCCATACCCTGTTATAAGCACATTATAACTAACCGAATCCCTTCGCACCATTGTCTTGAATAGCTGACAAGCCAAGTCCAGGCGACCAATTTTGCAATAAGAATCAATCAACGAGTTACAAACAATAAGTACCGCATCATGTCCTTGTTTTACGACATGGGCATGAATCTGATACAATTCTTGTGCCCTCTTGGGGCCATTGAATCCTGATAAAAGTGTTGCAAAGGTTACATAATCAGGCTTCACATCACAACCATGCATACCAGAGAAAAGCTCAAACGCTTCGACAAACTGCTTATTTCGCAAGTACCCACCAATCAAGATGGTCCATGTTACTTCAGTTCGCTCAATAATGTTATCAAAGAACTCTCTAGCAGCCGATATATCGCCAGATTTCAAGTACCCAGAAAGCATAAAGTTGGTCGAGATAGTGTTTGTGTGTGGCATTTGATCGAACAAATCTCGTGCTCGACAAAGTTCACCGGTTTCAAGGCAGGCTCTAATTTGGAAATTGAAATGGCTGGTATTTGGGTCGAAACCCGTTTTGACAATTCGAGCATCGACCCCATTTCCCACCTTTGGCGATGTTTTTCTTAGAGATCGGGAGGGTGAAAGAGATAAAGAAGTCAGCTTTTTGAGTGGTTTTGTTATGCACGTTGAAGGTGGCGGTCTCATCTAAGAGCGAGTCAAAATATTAGCAATTTGGTTAAATACTGGTATTTGGCTAATTAAATTATTTGATAATGACCTTATTTGACAATCAGCTATTTCTATTAAAGCTGATTTGACCAACTAATTGTATTAGCTGTTTGTCTGAAAAAATTAGTTAGTTTAATATTAACTCTTTATATATAAAATAACTTATGCAAAAATATGACTTTAGAAAAAAGTATAAGATTATTTTTTGGTTAGAATTTATGCTTGAAAATGAAGAAAGCCTAAGGAATCTCATTTTAATGTTTCCATCTTGCAGATTTACCCAAGGAAACCAAATCCTGGGCCTGAGTTTATCGAGAAGTACAAAGCTTATTTGGCGAATTTTGGTCATGATCCAAGCAAAATAAAGGACACTCCCCAAGACAATGAAGAAATGTCTAACAGTAAGCTGGCAAGCAATGATGTCGATGTCTGGCATGCAGAAAGCACTTACAAACCAATTTCCTGATCTAGAATTGAAAGCTTCTATTGCATTAAACCCCATCACAAGTGTATTTGACACATTGAAGAAGCTTTTGGAGCTTTATTTCAAATGAAATGATTCATTACTATATTGTATTCGCTTTTGTGTTTCATACAGAGCAATTAGTGCTTTCCAATGTTGGCCATTTGTCTATGATTTGTGATGCATCCTATATCAGTTTTGAAGCGCAAATTAGAATAAACAGGTGTAAAAAGACTTCAATGTGAAATTTTTTGAAATTGACAAGATACTTACTAACTGATTCCCTCTCCCTTCAAAATAGTTCAGAACTAAAAGAAAAACAATAAAGTAAAAAAAACTATCTTGAACAGATATTTAGCTGGCATGAAAGCTAAACCAGAATTCTGGCAATTTGATTAAGAAGAGCATGTTCATCTATCTTAATCATGATTTCTGAACTGAAAGCCCAAGGATGAAGTCCTTGATCCCTTCACTTGCTCTATCCAGCGCAGTTCTTCCATCGGCATCCTTGACATTGTAAGTTGCTCCTGCCCTTAAAAGCTCTTCAATTTTTGGCTTGTCCCCTTCTGACGCAGCCAGCATCAATAAGATGTCCACTGGATGAATGTTTTGGCTTAGCAGAGCCTCCATCTTATCATATGTACCTTCAACATCAAGCATTCCCATGTAGTTAAAGTAGTACATGATACCGAACCTTTTCAATTAATGAGGTTGTCCATACACATTGACCATACCAAGATACCAAAACAAATTAAGACCCATCATCAATCATTTCCTAATTACACCAGCAATTAAACCAAATAAAAAGAAAAAAAATCCAGGACAAGGGTAGAGGATGGTCAATCCAAGTATTTCATAGTTGTACTCAAGTCTGTAGGCCCAGTTCAGAGTTGTGTACTCATTGTATCAAGAACATAGAATAAACAAAAAAGAAAACAGATTATTGCAAACGCAACAAGCCAATTCAGAACAAGTTTTAGAAAATTGACATTATTGCAAGAGATATCTCACTGGAAAAATTTAGAAGCAAAAGCTATATCGTCGATCTGTGGAAGTTCCCTTTTTATTAAAAGCCAACAATGGTATTTCAAAGTGTTCTAAACAGAGAATGCACATATCTTGCAAATAAGCCTTCTCAAACTATTTGGATTTGTGTTTTTATGATGAGATAGAAGACACAATGAACAAACATGAAAATATATCGATGCTATATCATATAGCTGTCAATTAGGCTAACTAGTAGCCCTGCTTGACTCCTAAAAGATATAAGAAAGCATAACTCTTTCACCTGAAAGCTCTACGATATATGAAACCATCAGGGAAGCATAGGAGAGGAAGAGACTAAGAACGAAGTTTAGGAGTGCACAAGTTCTTTGAATCTCACCGAGACAGGTCTTTAGAGGCATTTCATAGAAAGTACTATTCTTCCTTGAGTTACATGACCTGGCTATCCTCGAGATTCATATATGCTCCTTTCATAACAACCATTGGGTGCATTGATGCCAGAAAGTCAGGGATTGGAGCAACTTAGTATTGGAAATGGCTTCTCAACAATGCAGCTAAGAGGCAATGATATGCAATTTGAGCATCAATGTGGAGCTACCTTGGCCCCAAAATTACACTGCCTATACATACAGGTGCCACTCAAAACTTGGCAAAATCAACGCATTAGATAAAAAAAAATTAATTGAAAATGGACCTAGTAAAACCTCATTAACCTTCTAAGCTCTGAGATTACAGTTGCAACTACTATTTTGCACCTAAATGCAATTAAATGTGTTTAACGTAATCATTCAATTGACAACTGCAAGATTTCCATCCCAAGTACAGTTTCATTCACACACAGCCAAGGGCATTCAAACCCACGAGTCTTGCAAATGCAATCAAACCAACATGCAAGCCCAACTCCAGAAGTTCAAAGACTGAAACATGTGAAAAAGCATACGGGAACCATAAAAGATAAGAAATGAGTCAAGCAATTCCCTTGAGAGGGAGATGAAGAGAGAAAGAGAGAGAGAGAGATAGAGAACCTGCTCAACATCATCTCTATCAAAGTCATCCCGGGACTGACTGCCATAAATGCCAGCACCTTCAGCATCAACACCATTTTTACCAAACCTGAACCAGCACTTCACTTTTGAACCATTTGAGGGTCCAATATTGAAGGGTCTTGCATAACCAGCCTTACTTTTGAGACCCAGAAACTGAGAAGTGAAATTGGGTGGACAAGATTGAGACTTTACAGCTTTGTTGGCGAAAAAATAGCAGCTTGTACATGGGATTGTGGCCATAACTTCTGCTCCCTTAGCCACTCAGCCAGTAGATAGATATTATCATCTGTTTCACTTCTTAAGTCTATCCATTCACAGGGTGCAAATGAAAATCAGAAATGGGCCAAATGCCTAGAGTTTGCTCATGTGTCAGATCATCACTTAGCTGCAAGGTAGATCAAGCGGTTCACAATTATTTGCAAGTGTACAATCTACAAAACCGCTGATAATTTTTTTAAAAAGATTATCTATTCAATTTATCGATTACAGGCACAGTTATTTTAATGTATTTTTAAGATAAAAATAAATCTTTCATGTATAACGTAATAATGTATACATTATATTAAGACTTTTAAAAGCGTAACTATACTTTTCATGTGTGGTGAATTATAAAATATGATTGTATGCATAAGCCTTCAATACAAACTTTGGATAATTAAAATTAGGGACATATTCCAATTTCTTATTAGTTGTTAGTGTTAATGCGAATATATTTTTATTAATATTAAACAAAATTGAGATAATTAATTTTATTTTTCCTTTTATACAATATTTATTAAAGTAAATCATTAAATATTTGTATAATTTTATTTAATAAACTATTTTTATTTAATTTAGGAAACATTTGGTATTTAAAAATTATTTCATAAGAACTTATTTTAGAATTTATTATTGGATTTGGTCGTGGCCTAGCCAAAGAGATCGCGGATTGTTTGGTAGCAAACAGGTAAAGAATGGAAAGTGGAGAATGTGTATTGACTTTACTGACTTAAACAAGGCGTGCCGAAGGACAGCTTCCCCTTGCCTAAAATCGACTAATTGGTGGACTCAACAGTGGGACATGAGTTACTCAGCTTTTTGGACGCTTTCTCGGGCTATCATCAGATACAAATG
>JAOQMR010000006.1:17372616-17412164 GCA_027563865.1 Erythroxylum pelleterianum | reverse complement strand
ATATACAAACAGTCTTGCAAGTGCATCTCTTGATGGCACAATCAAGGTGAATTTTATTTGTTTTTAGAGAAGCTGTACATAAGAAGAAGTAATTTCGATCATTTAATCGTCTTTCTACTTCCTAGATATGGGAACTTGGCTCTCCTGCTTCCGTTGCCACATTGGAGGGCCATTCTAATGGAGTAAACTGTGTCGATTTCTTAACTTGCGGGGATAATACGTACTTGTTAAGTGGCTCAGATGATTTCACTGTGAAGGTAAGTTTTCCTTATTCAGCTTGTTAAGTAGAGTCCTTGTGAATATTTCTGATTTCTTGGTCAATACAACTGGGAGCAGGTATGGGATTACCAAACAAAAGATTGTGTTAAAACGTTGGAAGGCCACACCAACAACGTTACTGCAGTGTCTGCTCATCAGGAGTTTGCAATTATAGTTTCAACGTCTGAAGATGGATCTATCCGCATATGGGATGCACACACGTTCGGGTAACTCTTGTTTGCTTCAATTAGCAAGAGCTTTTCATACTGCCTAATCGGCTAGGGAATAACAATATTAACCAAAGAGGTTAATTAGATCACACTTCATACATAATATCTGCTCTTTTATTCTCTAGTCCCTTTTTGCTTCTGTTGGTTAATCTTAAACTTCTTTCTGTGATTTTCAGGATTTTGAGTACGCTAAATTACAATCTGGAAAGGGTCTGGACAGTTGGGTGCGTTAAAGGTTCAAAGAAGTAAGTTGGCATTATGTAATTTACCACCTTTATCTCTGATTAATTTCCAATTAGATGATTTAAACCAGTAAGTCTCTTGTTTTTAACTTCTTACAGGATTGCACTTGGTTGTGACAAGGGAACCATAATGGTCGAAGTTAGCAGTTAGCAGCTCCTGCGGTTGTGGGGAGTTGGAGGAATGTTTGATGACTAATGTTGCTGCAGTTGCTATATTTACTGTCGCTTCAGTTAATTTGTACTTTTATATATATGTGCATCTTGAACGAATAAAAGGATAAAGTGTCTGAATTTTTACTTGTGTCTCGTGCAAAAAAGGTTGTAATAACTGATAAAGACTTCGCCCTTAAGAGGTGTGGCTCGATGGTTAAGAGCGAGACTTAATTTCGGTTAGGTCTTAGGTTCGATTCATGCTAGCCCTTCTTATAAGTAGGGTGTTCAAAAAAAAAAAAAACTGATAAAGACGTCTGCTGTATACTCTAATATCAGTTCTTACTACTTTGCATAACTCTTATACCACTCATGTTCAGTTTAGTGCATGTTGTTAGTCGTATTTCATCACATGGGATATATGGGTTGATAATTGAATTATAAAAGAAATAACATATCAGTCTTTACTTTAATTTCATACCATTTTAGTAACGAAATTCAATCCATGAACTATTAACATCACCCGTATTAAGTTTAAATTAGTGATTTCTTAAATAATTAACAATTATATTTCATCAGTCTTCTCAAAAGACATTTTATTATGAGATGTTATATTGTAAATTCATTAGTCTCATTATGTAAGTAAAAACAGGGGTTCTATTGTAATCAACAAATAATTTTTCATGTAAACATCCTAATCTTTGATGATAGGTATTCACATCTTCAATTATAATACCTAAATCCAAACTTGTAGTTATTTAAAAGGCAAAAGATATTTCGCTTCTTAAAATTTGTATCAAAGCTTAAGTTCAATCTAAACACCAACTTTTTATGTCATGAAAAATCATCTTAAATAATTTTGAATTAACGCAGTTATCAATTTCAGATAAATTTTCATTAACCTAAATTCATATGACCTTATTTATGGAGATTTGTTTTGAATGGAAAGTCCATCTACTGAATAAAAAAAAAGTACTATAGAAGCTTAAATTAACAAAAAGTAGCGATTTTTCTTATTTGAATCAATTAAAATGATATTCATGATCAGAGACTCAAACTTAAATTTTGATCAAGATCCTAAGAGAAAAATGTAACTGCTAAGAACCATAACTATAAAGCCAAACCCGATACCATTTTAATTCAAAATTCCAAACCCATAGCTCAAAATTTGATAGAATCACACATGAAGTCATTAATGCACGTTTCATGAAGGTTTGACTCTTCTGTTGTTAGTTTTCACTTAAGAAAAGCATGCCCTGTTGATTATTCATTTTTACTAGGAAATTTTTCTTTTCTTGAGGAAATAAATTTCTGGATTAGTATATACTCAAAACTTATATGCATTTCTTGAAATTCTGAGCAACTTCTGTCTATTATCTTTCCAATTGCTGTATAATTGACGAATTGAAGATTTTTGGCATGAAGAGGAAGTCATATATGACGAAGTTGCTATATTGGAGAGCGTATGACATAAATCAGTGACCGTTACAGGGATTTCTACTCTCCAAATCAACTTTTGGCCTAACATTTACACTTCTCTACGTAATACACAGCAAAAACTTGTACAAGTTTCTTGTATTCACGAATAACAAGTGTAGGATTTGTCGGCTATAACCATCCACGCAAGATGGGACTAGGGTTCTTTGTAATTTGCTTCGTGCAAAAAGAACAATAAAGACAGCTATCAAGACTCCAATCCCGTGTCACCATAGCTACAAACTTACTAGTCGTCAGTGGTGCACAAGACTTGTTCCGCAAAAAGAGTATCAGCAGTAGCTCTTTGAATAAAACTTAAAAACACCTGGGAACTGGACAGCTAAAACAAACGCTTTCTACAACCTGCTGCACCACAGAAGCATGGCATCTGTTTTACCTTTCCATCCGGCCCATGTACACTATCAAGGGCGTAACCGTAGTCGTAAGTAAGTTCCTATATTCGAGAAGAATATTGGTCACTTATCCCCCGAACAAATGTAGTAGAAAGGAGCATCTCAATATCCAACAAAAATCGTCCACCATGCAAAATTCAGAATCCATCATTTTCGTTACAACTTAAAATAAGATGGTCTGTTTGTGCAAGATCAGTGCACAATATCAGTCACCACCAAACAAAATCATGGTTGAAAAACTGTCCTTACATAATAAACATGATTATTTATGTGATGTAGGACAAATAGAAAAATTATTAACTAATAGCTAAAAGTACAAAATTAGGGAGTGATATTAGACTGTTAAAATATCAGATTTTAAGGTCAAATTTTGGCTAGGAATGCAGAATTTTCAGATTTCATAAAGCTGAGATGAAATTTTAATATGTTGTTCCTGAGTTTTGCCTCTTGACATCCAATGGTTAGAATATGATTTGTAAGATTCCAGGGTCTGATTGGGCCTGAATTTTAGTTAAGGTTGCTAGAATTTTGTGAAAAACACAAAGAATGAATAGTAAGAAATTAGGAATCACTCCTAAGTTCTAAAAATCACTCTTAAAAGAAAGCATCACACTTGTGAAAAAATTCCAGATTGTTTCTTATTAATGAAAAGTTAAATATATATCTATAGAGAGAGAGAGAGTTCTTAGAATCTTTATTCTAATAGGAAAAGAATTTCTAATTTAGATCATATTGTACTAAAAATTTTATAAGTCCTAAACAATTACTATATCATATCGCAATTAGGATAACATAATACTACTACTTCCTATCTAATAAAAAATCCTAATATAATCTGAATTTCAGCCTTTATCTTTTGTTATCAACTCAATTCCTATCCTCCATCCCACCAAATTCAAGCTTTTTTTTAAACTAATTTTTCCTCTTTTACTTCTTCTATAGACTTTAAACTCTTAAAATTCAAACTCTAAAATCCACGTGCTGTCATAAATCAGTCTCCCTTTCCGGTTGACAAGAAATTGTCAATATCATCCACCTTTGGTAGCTACAACTTTGTTCATCTAGAACATCTTCTATCTCCTCCTTAAGATGGGGAATGGTTGAAATTCTTATAGTTGCAATAGGAGATTGCTCATCATCTTGTCTATGATAAATAGTAAAATTCGCAACATTAAAGATAAGACTTATTCTCATATCACTTAGTAATTCCAAAACATAAGTATTAGAACTTATCCTTTTTATGATCTTATAAGGTCCAACAGTCGTGAATGCAATTTCTTATACTTTTCCTCTTTGATAACACTCCGAACAAATCCTAACCATCAACATATCCCCTTCATTGAATTCTACCAATCAATGATGTTGATTAGCATGCTCTTTGTAAAATAAATGTTAAGAATAAAAACGAATAATAGAAGATTACCAAAGATCAACGTGAGTTCGCTCCAATAACATAAAAGTATCCTAGAGAGAAGGGACGAATGACAGAGAAATCATAGAAGAGAGAAAAACATAAGTCATTCCATTCATAACAACCCCCTTCGTCTCGCCGTTAGAGACAACTTTTATACATGTTTGAAATTATCCCGTATGCTTGGGTACAAGAACTACTATTGAGGTTTATTAGAAGCACATCATATCGTACGAATTCAGAGAGAATTTCCATCCTTTCCTGCGCAAGGTTCGTCTCCCTCATCAAACACTGCAACAATTCCCTTCCCTTAATGTCTTTGTCTATCAAGTTAACCTTAGGAAATCTCTTTTTAAGGTCATAGATATATTCCCACGTCGCACTAGTGTTCTCTCCATCTAACCACTAAAATAACCACTATGTGACAGTATGATTATTTCGCTTTGACATTCGGCGATCCAAAACCACTATAGGTACATGTTCAACTGGCGTGAGAAATTCCAGCAAAGAAGACGACGTACAAACTTGCTCAAAATGTGCCTTCTTCAACTGGGACACATGGAACACAGGATATATCGCTGCCTCGAGTGGAAGCTTCAACTTGTATGCCACTTCTTCGACTCATTGTACAACCTAATAAGGCACACAATAAAGTGGAGATAATTTCCGATTACTTCGTCTCAATAAAAGAATATTGTTTATAAGGTTGCAATTTCAGTAAGACCATATCACCAACCTTGAATTCTCAATCAAATCTTTTCGAATCCTCATAATGTTACATCCTGCTATGAGCCCTCCGCAAATGGAATTTGATAACGTTAGTCATGGCCTCCCTATTTTGTAGGACTTGATCCACTTCCAACACCTTGGAGTCCCCTGCTATGTAAGGTGCCTACACCGACAGTGGATATTCGTAAAGTACCTCAAATGGTGTGGAATTGATACAACCCTTATAGGTGGTGTTGTACCACCATTTAGCCAACGCCAGCCATTCACTCCACTTCTGAGGTGTTTCCCCACAAAAACATTGAAGATACATTTCAAGAATTTTGTTCACCGCTTCCGTCTGCCCATCCGTACGAAGACAAGGTCCCTGTCACTGATGATGGACTCCAGCATACCATGCAACTTAAAACACATTTTTGAGGAATATCTCAGCTATATCGCAAGCAAAATAAGGGTGCTTGACCGTAATAAAATGATAATATTTCGTAAATCGATCCACCACTACAAGAATAACCGACTTCCCCCTAGAAATAGGGAGTCCTCCACAAAGTCCATACACACCTCTTTCCAGCTACCTTCCGGTACTTTAATGGGTTGCAGGAGACCAAGGTAAGCAGAGTTGTCCTGCTTATTTTTCTAACAAACTATACAATTTTGAATATGAATACGCACATAACGGGCCACCCCTTTCCAAAAAAACATCTGTATTTTCTTCTTATTAGCCACTATTCCAGCGTGTCCTCACATGGCATCGTCGTGATTAATGTTGATGATCTGTTAACGAAGTTTCCTATCATCACCCACCACTAGGCGCCCCTTCCATCGCAAAAATTCATCCTTTCACTCATACACGCTTGATTTCATTCTATTAGATTCCAACTTTGGAATCATTTCTCAAATTGCACTGTCCTCCTACCAACTCCTTAGGATCTGTTCTAACATGTCACCATGCAATTAGGTCACGGAAATCATCAGCATTTCTACACTTCTAATTCTTGAGAGGGCATCAGGAGCAGCGTTCTCCTTGCCACTACAATATTGCACTTCAAAGTCATACTCGAGAAGTTTTGGCAACCATGATTGTTGGAATGGGGTTGATAGCCTTTGTTATAGCAAATACTTTAATTTTAAACTCCGATGATCCGTCTTAACTACAAACGGTCGGAGACTCAAAAAATGGTGCCAATGCTTGATTGCTTTTATCACCGCCAAAAACTCCTTTTCATAAGTTGACAGGCCATGGTGTCTCCTTGCCAACGATTTGCTAAGGAAGGCAATCGAATGCCCTTCTTGTTGCAGCACTGCCCCAATCCCATGTTCGCTAGTGTCAGCCTCAACTACAAAAGTCTTCGAGAAGTCTGGTAATGTTAATACAGGGGCTGACAGGATCGCCTCTTTCAAGCTATCAAATGCACATAAATAGAGTCAATTCCTTCCTTCAGAACAATGTGATGATTATACTTACGATCAGGAGGAAGGTGGGTTGGTTCTTAAAATACTTCGGCAAATTCCAACAATACGACATTGATGTCGTCAAATGCACTCCCCTGCCCCTCTATCATCCGCATTTGCTGTAATTGATATTCAATCAAAATTGAGAGTTGCATCATGAATAGCTGCCCACTCGAAGAATGTCGTAGAGTCTTTTGGAAGTCTCTGCTGGAAATGACTTGAGAGCAACCCTCTGGGCTTCCCCGCAACGTTATCATTTTTCCCTCCCAACTAAACACCAATGTTCTAGTCTTAAAGTTGCACATAACTGGGCAAGCCATTATACCCCCAACACGACTTCGCAAACTCCTAACGATAACACCAAAGCATCCATGCAGAATTGTGTTCCTTGCATTGTCCATACAAAATATCTACAACACAGTCGGCCAGTTGCAATCCCCCTCCCACCATAATCGCAATGGGGTCAATATTCCTCAATTCACAATTATCTTTCCTTATTACTGCCAAATCGACAAAGTTGTGTGTACTGCCATTGTCGATGAGGATGTGAATCCTCCGTTTCTGATGCATCCCTACTAAATGCATTTGCTTGAACTCCCCCGCCTCTGAGAAACCCAACATGGCTTGCATTGATACCATTAGACCCTCATCTTCTCTGAGACCTTCATGTCTTCCTCCTCCTGATCTGGTGACAATTTTCCACTCTCATCCTCTCTCGAAACCACGTAAAATTGCAATTGACGCTTCTTACATTTATGACCCAGTGTATACTTTTCTTCACACCATAAACAAAGCCTCTTCACTCATTTTTCATCCAAGTTCCTACTGCTAATGGGTTTTGAGGGTTTAAATGGCCTTACCGAAGGTGATCGTACAGTGAGAGACGGTGTGGGTAGTATTCCATAAGTGCTCGGAGTCCGAGTCATTGTGACTGAAGGTGATCTAGAAGTTGTATTGAAAGTTCCGCCGCTGTTCACAACTAGCATGTCGTGTCCTCGATTCAATTATAGGTGTTTCCTGTCGACATCAGAATTGCTTCTTGCTTCCTAGCTAACATATACGCTTCGTTAATGGTTTCGCCAAAAGTCCATATACTTTTATGAATCTTCTATAGTTTTTATGAATCTTCTGTAGTATCCAGTGATTCCCAAAAATCCCCGTAATTCCTTGATACATTTAGTTGCCAGCCACTCCTCAATCATTTTTACCTTTCTTGGATCGGTTGCCACTCCTCCCTCTAATATGTTGTAACCTAAGTACTCCACTTGGCGAGCTCCAAACACACATTTGTTGCCCCGTAAAAACAACATTTAGTGTCGGCCACTCCTCAATCGTTTTGACCTTCCTTGGATCAATTGCCACTCCTCCCTCTGAAATGTTGTAACCCAAGTACTCCACTTGGCGAGCGCTAAACACACATTTGTTGCCCCATATAAACAACTAATTATCCTTTAATGTCTTGGAGCGTCAGTCGATTGGAATGATGAATGAACTGAGTACAATATTCAAGCATCATTCTACGTTGTTTCAAGTCCTTAAATCTCCCACTGGGTCGTCAAAATTTCATCAAACCTCTGCTTAAGAGCTTTCGTAAACTCCTTCTGGACCGCCTCAATTTTACTACGATTTTTTACGAACAAGTGATACCAATCCTGCGCCTGTTCATCCATAGGAAGGATTGCTACATACGATATGATATGTTTCTAATAAACCTCAGCAATAGTTCCTGTACCCGAGTATATGAGATAATTTCAAACATGTATAAAAGTTGTCTCTAATAGCAAGACGAAAGGGATTGTTATCAATAGTAGCCACTGTTCTAGCGTGTCCTCTCACGGCGTCGTCATCACTAATGTTGATCGGTTGATGAAGTTTCCTATCGGCACCCACCATTAGGCGCCCCTTCCATCGCAGCAACCCATCATTCCACTCGTACACACTTGATTTTGGTTCGCAACGATATAGCCACAACTTAACATTGTTGCCATCAAATGCGAGAAATTCAATTCTACTCATCCTTGTGTGTACTGCATTTCCGTCTACTTCCTGTCGAGGGTGATTGCTTCAAATTGTGTGCTCTACAACCCCAGATGCTTCCCCATGTTTCGATCCGCCTAGTAGTAACATAGCATGAAACTCCAACATCTCCCTTTCCAATTTTTCTGTTCTATTTTGAATCTCCGACAACAAATGCTCACTTCTATCTTGGCAGTCCAAAAACATCCGTTCGTGCCGACCTTGAGACTCCAAAATTAACTTCTCACTCCTACTGTGCGCTTCCATGAGACCTTTCAAATTTTCTTCAAGCCTCCGAAGCTCTGCACCTCTGGTTCCTTCAGCCATAACTCCCAAATTCATCCACTCTAATACCAAATTGTTAAGAATAAAAACGAATAACAAAAGATTACCAAAGACCAACGTGAGTTTGCTCCAATAACAGAAAAGAATCCTAGAGAGAAGGGAAGAATGACAGAGAAATCATAGAAGAGAGAAAAACATAATTCATTCCATTCATAACAACCCCCTTCGTCTCGCCGTTAGAGACAACTTTTATCTCATATACTCAAGTACAGGAACTACTACTGAGGTTTATTAGAAACGCATCATATCGTACGAATTCATAGAGAATTTCCATCCTTTCCTGCATGAGCTTCGTCTTCCTCATCAAACACCGCAACAACAAATTACCAATTGTTATCTTCCATCATATCTCATTAAAGATGTCCCTCATGTGTTGTGCAAAACCTTTGGCTTTAACACTAACTCGTGTTGTTTGTGATAAAGGAACCAAATCAATAAGCTTCCTTAGTTGAACTCCTAAAACTATCTCAAAAGGGCTCTTACCAGTAGACCTATTTATAGAATTATTGTATGCAAATTTTACCATAGGAAGAATTAAGTCCCAATTTTTTACATTGTCTCCAACCAAACATATTAACAAATCCCCCAAGCTTCTATTCACCACCTCTGTTTATCCATCAATTTGGGGAGGGAAAGAACTTAAACATTGAAGCTTAATGTTCAATGTTTTCCATGGAGTTCTCCAAAAATAACTCATAAACTTTACATCACAATCAGAGATGATGGTTAAAGGTAATCCATATAGACGTACAACCTCTTTGAAGAAGAGTTTAGATATATGGACAATATCATAAGTCTTAACCAATATATTTGCAAATGGTTACATAACTAAACCACATAGCTTCTCTACAACATAAGCATCAAGAACATACGTATTGCTGCTTCTTGCAGTCAGATGCATTAACTTGTTATCATTGCCGAATTTTGACTTTGCAAGTGTACTCACATCTTCTCCTTTATTACTATGTTGTACTAATTGCGTATCTTCATTCAAGTCTACTTCTCCTTCATCAGTCACTATAACACAATCTTCGTCAACAACATCAATGATATCATCAAGTTTTGAACCAACAAGCTCTAAACCCCAAGTAGTTGCTAGTTAATCTTTTCTGCTTCATGTTTTGTTATATTAGCTTGCTGTCCAATTATTTCAATCTGCTGCCTTGTTTCAGCCTGTTGTTCTTGTGCTTTGATTTGTTATTCAAGCGTTTCAACCTATTGTTCAACTATTTCAACCTCTAGTTCAGGCATTTCAGCTTGCTATTTAAGTGTTTAAACTTATTCAATTGTTTCAGCTTTAGGGATTGCAAAAGGATCCACTTCGTTTTGTTTTTCTTCATCTTTAACGCTTTGATCATCTCCCACTATCAAACCCTCCATGTCACGAAGTACTTGAACATCATCTACATGTAGGCTTGAAGATTCTAATTGATCAGTTGAAAGAGATGTCATTAATTTCGCCACCCATAATAAACAATTTTTTTGAGGTGGTGCCTACTAAATTTGAAGATTTAAAATTAGTACATGATTTTTCAACAAAGATTCTCCCTAGCCCTCTATGTTGTTGATCAAATACCAATCCCTTCATCTTGCTTATTATCACGTTCTCCATGTTCACCATCAAGTATAGGTTGTTGGTATAATTTTTTCTTGTTGGAGTTTTGAGTTTTAGGGAATGTATGTCAAGGTTGTCCAACCTCTCCAAAATTTGACAAACATGTTTTCTTATGGGCGTTGATACATGTAAGTTGGTTCTTGGTGCACCTTGTGAACGAGGATCAACAACGCCGAACCTTTTTGTAATATTCAGAAGTATTTCATCTCACTCTAAGTCACTAAATATTCTTCCATACATCCGTCCACTACGAGTCGACATTGTGAACCACAGCTCTGATACCAAATTGATGTAAGACAAATAGAAGATTTATTAACTAGTAGCTAAAAACACAAAATTAGGAAGTATGGCTGATATTAGGCTGACGGAATATCAGGTTTCAAAGTTAAATTTTGGTGAAAAATGCAAATTTTCCAAATTTTATAAAGATAGGAATTTAAGGTTTGATTGCTGGAAATTCATGCTTAAGATTTCAAGATTTAATATGGCTAAAATTTAGGTTTGAGTGGGCTGGAATTCAGGTTAAGGTTGCTGGAATTTAATGAAGAACACAAGGAATGGAATCACTCTTAGAAGAAAGCATCACACCTAGTTGAAAACTCAAGTTTGTAAAAAAATTCGATATTGCTTGTTATTATTGAAAGGTTGAGTAAATATATATATAGAGTTCTTAGAATTCTTATTCTAATAAGAAAAGGATTTCTAATTGAAACCCTATTATAATAGAAATTTTATAAGTCCTAAACAACTAGGATATCATATCTAAAGTAAGATAATATAATACTACTACTTCCTACATAATAAAGAATCTTCCATCCAACCAAATTAAGGCTTTTTTAATGACTATTTTTTACTCTTTTATTTCTTCTATAGACTTTAAACTCTTTTGCATCATTATGTTTACTCGAGTCTTAAATCTTGAAGCTATTTATGAAAGGACAAAAACAACTAAAGCACAATAACAAAACAATAGAAACAGTTGCTAACCTGCAGGGGAGGTATATTATCTGCTGCAAAAAGCATAACTCGAGCAAGTTTCACATCATGATGCGAGCTCAGTACACACTGGACAAAGAGATTAGGCTCACAACTATGGTTGATGAACCTTGCAATATTCCCAACAGGACCAGCATCAATGCCAAATTCTGGCAAAATTTCAAACTTCTGATCATCAGTTCTATCTATGCCTTCAATTTTTGGCATCGACACATCTCGTGATCGTTTCTGTTGGAAATTTAAAAAATAAGCTAAAAAGATATACCAGGGGACCACAGGAACTATTGATAAAAAATGAATAAGAGAAACAAGCAATTAACAGAAAGGACAATAAGCACAAATGTAATGCAAAGAACATGCAAAATCTCAGTCAACATGCTTCAAATTGATCAACTTAATAGCCATATGGATTGAAGCCATAAGGGAAAAAAGCATTTGCTTCAAGCGATAAACTTATCAAAGATATCACAGCACCTCTCTTCCACCAAGGCCATTCATTGTCTGCAAACAGTCAATTTCAAATATATAATTGTTATCAGCAACATTATCCAAGTCTTCTGTTCTTATCAGCACCCCTATGTACTCACAAACAGGTGCCCCAGAAGGTATGAAATCCCAAGATCTTACTGCCCAACCTTTCTTTGGAGTACGAAAAACCTGGTGACATGAACCAAATCGAATACTACGAGTAAGCATTATGAAGCAAATTGTACAGAACAATATAAGCAAAATTGGCATTCATGATGAGAGAAAAAAAAAAAACCTCGAGACGATATTTGATCCCTCTTTGAGACGTTCGATTAACACAACCAGGCCCACATTTGCAGTTTGGACCACATTCAAACACGACATCCTTGGCTTCAATTAACCTTAAAAATATAACCAAAGGGATGTAATGTGAGAATCCGTACTAATAGATACAGATACTGTATTAGGTAAATATCAGATATAGGATATGTATTATTACGATCCCTAAAGATAAGGGATCCTCAAATAAGGTTAGCTTCCTAGTTTAGTGGGATTAGGAGATTAGTTTCCCAATCTACGTTGTACTCTTTGTGCATATATATCCTATTAAGTATCAATAAAGACATATCTGAAAAACCTAAATTCTGATATGGTATCAGAGCTTTAGGCTCAAATTTTTCTAGGAAAAAATAAAGAGGGGGGATTGAGCCTTCATTGTTGTTCTCTTCTTCTTTCGAGATTCTTTTTCCTTTGTCCTTGAGTCAGCCTTCATTGTTGATTAGTCTCGATAAATAGTTGACTGCACATAAGGACAATGACAAAAACCAAGGAGAGTGTATCAATAATTGTGACTTCATCAGATGAAGTAACCAAGACCCAATCTTCGATGGAGTTACAGATCATTCAAACTGCCTACAAATTGGATGGAAAAAATTACCTCAAGTGGTCACAACATGTTCGAACTATTTTGAAAGGCAAGGGAAAGACCAGTCACTTGTTAAGAACTGGACCATGGCCAGAAGATCCATGTTTTGAAGCATGGGATGAGGAGGACTCATTGATCATGGCGTGGCTTTGGAATTCAATGATGCCTGAAATAAGTGATACGATAATGTTCATGGCTACAGCCAAAGACATTTGGGATGCGATTCAACAGACATACTCAAAAGCTAGGGATGCGGCTCAAGTGTATGAAGTGAAAGTCAAGACTAGAGAACACATCTGTGACGGAATATGCCAACCAGTTGAAGTCATTATGGAAAGAACTTGATCATTATCGTCTTGATGATGCTGCTATACTAAAGGAGTTCACTGAACAAGATAAAGTTTATGACTTTCTTGTGGGATTGAATTCCGAGTTTGATAAAATAAGGATCCAAATACCCGAAAAGCAAAAAGTTCCATGGTTCAATGAGGTAGTGGCCATTATTCGGAGTGAAGAAAGTAGGAGAAATGTAATGCTTAATTCTCAACCTTCTGATGCTTCAACTATGGTAGCTAGGAGTGAAAAGAAGGCTGGAAAAAGATTTGATGGATAAACTGGAAAAGGGGGTCAATCCAAGCCTCAAAACTGTGATGACCTGTGGTGTATCTACTGCAAAAAGCCACGTCATACGAAGGAGCAGAGCTGGAAGTTGCATGGAAAGCCTCCTAACTGTGAGTGGGGACAAAAACGATATCAACCTAGGGGTAATGGACAAGCGTAGGTTACTACAAGTACATCCCAACAGGAAGACAGGCAGGACTCAAAGGGCTTTAACCAAGATGAAGTGGAAAAGGTGAGAGCATTCGTTAGCAACACAAAGAAATCTGCAGGTACATGTACCTTTGTGCATTCAAGTATGTGTTCCGTTTCAATTGGATTAAATGTCTCATATAAGGTTTTTCAACAATCTTGGATTATGGATTCAGGAGCCACCGACCACATGACTTATTCATCCAAACACTTTGCCACCTATTCCCCTTGCCCAAGCAATAAGAAGATAACCACAACAGATGGATCCTTAGCAACTATAGCTGGCATAGGAGATGTCAAAATAAACCCATACATAACATTGAGAAATGTTCTCCATGTCCCTAAGCTATCCATAAATCTAATATCTGTGCAAAAACTCACACTTGATTTACTTTGTAATGGTACATTTCACTCAAGCCATTGTTTATTTCAGGAGAGGGATTCAGGGAAGATGATTGGAAGTGCTAGAGAACAGGATGGCCTCCGCTATCTAAAGGAAGCAAATGGGTCAAACATATCCAGGAGCAGATCACCCTATTCATTCATGTCTAAATCAGTGTTGTCGAATAAAGAAAAATCTTCTTACATCATCGTAGGTTAGGTCATCCATCGTTTAGGATTATTAAGTCTTTGTTTCCTGCTTTTGAGAGTCTTCATTGTGAGGTGTGTGAACTTGCTAAACACAAGCATATACCTTTTCCTATTAGCAATAAAAGAAGCACTTTTTCCTTTTGTCTTATTCGTACTGATATCTAGGGTCCCTCAACTGTTTCAAATGTGCTAGGGGCATGGTGGTTTGTAACTTTTATTGATGACTACAGTAGAGTTACCTAGGTTTTCTTGCTCAAACACAAGTCTGAAGTGAGTTCTGTACTTCCACATTTCATCTCTATGGTTAAAAAAAAACAGTTTGGTGTAAACATCAAGAAACTTAGATCTGACAATGCCAAAGACTACTTCAACCAAACTCTTACTCTCTATTGTCAAAAAAAACAGATACTTCACAAGTCTTCTTGTGTCAAAACACCCAAACAAAATAGTGTGGCTAAAAGGAAAAATGACACCTTTTAGACCAAACACGAGCATTGTTATTTCAGAAAAATGTACCAAAATATTTTTGGGGGGAAGCGATCCTAACAGCTACTCATCTCATTAATAGACTACCCTCTAGAGTCCTAGGATTCAAAAGTCTAATGGAGATACTCTCTTCATTCTACCCAAATATATCTACTACAATCTTGTACCTCGCATTTTTGGGTGTGTGTCCTTTGTTCATGTTCACAGCCAAGACCGTGGGAAACTGGATCCTAGAGCACTGAAGTGCATCGCTGTAGGGTATTCATCAACTCAAAAAGGGAACAAGTGCTATCATCCTCCTCCTAAGAAATTTCATGTGTCCCAAGATGTCACCTTCAATGAACAAGAAGCCTATTTCGTCCAACCTTATCTTCAGGGGGAGAATCTCAAGAAAGATAAGAAGTTCTTTCTTGGAGTATCTGAAAATGATCCCTTACTTCTATCTAAACCCAGTCAAATACCTTCAGCTCAACCACTAGAACCAAAATCTCCTGAAACCGAACCCCTTCTTGAACCTAAATCTACTTCTGGAGATGTGCGAATTGGCAAAAATCTGGTATACTCAAGGCAGAAAGAGGACAATCCGGAATCTATGCATGTACAAGAATTTGAACCAGATTCCTCAAATGAGGTAACAATTTCTGATTTCCCTACTTTGCAAACTGAAACTAAAGTACAAATTAGTGAGGAAGATCAAGATCAACCTATTGCATCGTTGTAGGGTATTCGTTAGTTTATGCATAGTCCTAAAGAAGTTCACTTACAAGCAGCACATAGAATTTTGCAATACCTTAAGGGAACTCCAGGAAGAGGGATTTTGTTTAAAAGAAATGGAGGTGTCGGTAGTGGATAGAAGATCTATATCAGGGTACAGTACCTTTCTTGGAGGGAAACTAGTCACATGGAGAAGTAAGAAACAGGGGGTAGTAGCACAATCTAGTGCAGAGGCAGAATTTCGTGCTATGGCACAAGGTATTTGTGAATTGCTTTGGGTGAAAATCATTCTAGAAGGCTTAAAGATTAAGTGGGATGTTCCTATGAGACTTTACTGCGATAATAAATCAGCAATTAGCATAGCCCACAACCCAGTTCAGCATGATAGGACTAAGCACATTGATGTGAATAGACATTTCATCAAGGAGAAGTTAGACAGTGGTTTAATGTGCACTCAGTATCTGTCAACACAGGGGTAACTTGCTGACATTCTCACCAAAGGGTTGAGTAGCTCAATATTTGAGGACATTGTATCCAAGTTGGGAATGGAAAATTCCTATTCACCAGCTTGAGGGGGAGTGTGAGAATCTGTATTAATAGATATAGATACAATATTAGGTAAATATCAAATATAGGATATGTATTATTAGGATCCCTAAAGATAAGGGATCCTCAGACAAGGCTAGCTTCCTAGTTTAGTGGGATTAGAAGATTAGTTTCCTAATCTATGTTGTACTCTTTATGTATTTATATCCTATTAAGTATCAATAAAGAAATATCTTTTTTTTTAAGGAATAAAGAAATATCTTAAAATCCTAAATTCTAATATGTAATAATCATATAGAGGGAGAGCAACCATATCATTTGTTTTATCCATATAGAACTTCCATAATCTAATGTTTAATACCCAAGCTCTTGTTTTAGCTCACCTGCCACCATCACGATGCACATATGGGAAATCAGAGCCATTAAGCTTTGCACAGGCACAAATCTTGGAATCCACGCAACTGCCTTTACAATTACATCCACTGGAATTCATAGGTATCTTCACATTTTTAGCAACTTGAATAGACTTGCAATACTTGTAACCTGAATATTTCAAGGACTAAACATCAAAATACATAGCTCCAGTGGAGATGTTTGCAGTAGCAAAGTATGTCGTCCTCAAATTGATTCTAAAGCAATGGGAGAAAACTATTGAACAGTAAATGGAAGGGAAACAATGAGGATACTGATTATCACAATCGGAAGAAAATCTCATAGAGCTCCGCCTGTTTTGGGGAAAAACTGCTACAACTCATAGCCAACACTATATACAGGTAATACCATACGACAATACCCTATCCAACCTATCTAATTGTAGTTGATAAACAAGTCCACTTTATTTTATACAGGTCCACTAGGCCTAAAAAAGATTCCTGTAACAAACCAGGGAGCTATTTACCTATAGCAACCTGTTCACTTTTCAGATTTCATGATAGATAAGAATGAGCAAATGCAAACATGAAAATTAAATGCCATATATGAAGAGAAGCATTTTACATCATATAAGGATCAATAGCAACAGTATGTCATCAAATTTAAAAGACTAGCCTGTTGGAGCAACTGGTGGATCATCAACCAAATTAGTAGCTGGGATTGGAACATCCTCTTGACCCCCACTTATGTCCTCGCAGATCAACCTTACCAAATGGAACAACAAATTTTATGCATTAGGAAAAACGATACATAAGCTATGTGCTTTAATTCTATATTACGATCATACCCTCGTATTTCTGAAACAGATTGGGGAACTCGTCCATAAGTGAAGAAAACCTGCCATTAAAGTGAGGAAATGTATGGTCCAAATTCAATCAGGAAAAAAAGAAAAGAGATTGAGCTCTTGACAAGTAATAGAGATTACAAAACAATTACTTTGATAAATTTTACTGAACTCTTTTATATTACTATTAATTTTTATATGCAGACTTTTAGCATCCCAAATAATTAAATGATGCCAATTTCATAATACTATGACCTCTAAACATGATGCTTACCTTATAAATTAATCCATTTCCTGACTATTACTAGAGGGTTTGCACCAAAGGATAATATTTGGATTTTTTGCTTCATCACAAGAATTACTGCTACATATAGGCTGCTTTGATGAAGGATAAGTTAACAACGACTGATATAACATCTAGAGAATCAAACTAAACCTGATTGGTGGTCAACAATGGCTGCCCCTCCAACCGCCTCAGTCGATATTTAAACACATTAAATCCTGAGATACCTTTTTCTGCCCAATACTGAACAACCTGTAAAATAAAACCAATTTTCTCCAACAATCAAACTAGTAAAGTAAAGAAAAACAAAGAAAATAATATTCATAACAAATTATTGATTAAAGAAATAAGTCGTGTGCACCAAAGATAATAGTGACAATGAATATCTATCAGCAAAATCGTGAATAATTACATATTCCCTGTGGGCAGCCAGCAGTATCTAACCTATCCCGCTTTATCAACTCTCATGTAGCAATTTTATCATTTACAGAGGGAAGAAGAAAAGGAGAAAATGGTGCACTACTCCAGGGTAAGGAGGGTGTGGAACTGGGGATATCGCAGAACCATTATAGAAGTGAATTCAATTTTTACCTTATATAGGCCATCATATGTATAGACTTTGCCACTGTAGCTGCTGGTAGACATATGACCACGAATGACTCGTACAGGCACACAATGGTCCACACAATTCTGATAACAAAACAAGAAATCTTAATGCATTACCTTTCTAACTAAAATGGCAGACAGCAGGCTGCAACATAATACAACCACAACAGGAATTTAGGCACCCACTTTTATGTCACCATTAAAGCCGTAATATAAATTCAAATATGCAACGACTTAATGGCATTGCCTCAAAAGACAGCGTACACAAATATATTTCACACACTGCAAAAAAAATTGAGATAAAAAAACTCTAGATAACCTAAATCAGGAACAAAGGAGAGTTTGAATCCACCCACTAGGCTACTCCCTCAACCTTAAGAATCAGTCTAATTGCATCTCAGTTTAACAATCGAGTTTTACGAAGTTCAAAAATATAGTTAGTCCAATTGCATCTTGTTGGTGCATATCAAAATTTGTCAACTAGGGTTAGAGACCAAAAAAATCACTTAGTTTGGAAATCAAACATTTAAATACGAGCATTTTTTCAAGTCAATAAAAACTACTATACGTGGTAAAAACATTCCTCAGATATTCAACAAACAGGTCTAAAGGTGCAACACTAATTTTACAATAACAAGATTATAGGCTTGGAGAACATGTCAACACAATAAAAATGACGTGTGATGATGAGCTGCTCATTATAATGAGAGGCCTACCAAAAGTTTACACTGAAGAAAAATGATAACAAATGATAAGTAGCAGGACAAACGAATTGTAGATAATGTGGAAGTTCTAGGAATAGATTAAAGACACACCTTCAGTGCTAAATTACCCCGTTCCAATACTTGGTCTTGAATTTGACGCTTATTTCCTGTCAAATTATTGCCTCCTTGACCAGTATAAATAACATCTTCAGAATTATCTAAATCATCCTCGTACACTCCTGAAATGACAATGGCTACAGCCAATGGGAATGTATAGTTACCATACTCCTGCAGTTTCAAGTAACAATAATTCATTTAACATACTAAGCCGTAGCTTCAAATTCTTAACATCTATATGTACAAGAACAAAAAGACAGCGTAGAAATCCTACTAATTTTGTGATGTTTAATCAAATGTACCATTACTATGATAAGATATAACTAAATATGCTAGATGTTTAAGATTTTATAAGGATCATTTACTTGGCGACATGACAATTTTTTTTTTCTTAGTAGAAATGTCATATAAAACCAACATTCTTGACTTATGTGGCTGATGCATGCCGTAGCATACAAAATTTAGTTCCCACAACTAACAGTTTTTGATAAAAAATTTCAGTAAAAAATTAAGTATTGAACTAAGGAGATTCTAATCCAAAATTTGAAGACACCAAAAAATTTATCACTGATGTGCTTGTTACGTAAATATAATGAGAACTGAAATAATGATTAATGAAGATGCGATGATAAAAAGATATCCTTGGAAGGATTGAATATTCAAGTGTAAAGCAAGATTTAATAGTTATGGATTCTTTGGGTGAAGAAATTCAACTCTTGTAAAGTAAAGAAGTTTTTTAAAGAATCAGAGCAGTCAACCAGGATAGCTAGTCAATTGGAAAAAGGAAATGGAAGAAAGGAAAGGACCCTAAGCAACTCCAAGAACAGTCAACCATCTAGGGCAATTGCTCTGATGCCTGACCAACCAACCGATTTGGTCTATTGACTTGCCTAGAATCCTACCAGTCGACCACCTAGGCAGTTGAACGACCCATGCCAACTAACATCTAATTTTTCATTCTTGCAAGGACTCTCAAACCACCAATGGCTACTTGAGCCAATGTAAACATAAATAGAACCTTTCTACTAGAAATAGCAAGAAGAAAAATGTAAGCAACAACAAAAAGACTGATTCAAATACTGTTCTTTTGAGTTGAAAACTATATTAAGATTGCTATATATATGCACTTTGCAAAAGTGACTTGATTAAAAAAATTTCAAAGCTTTCAAGAGTGATTAGTAGCACTTGAGAATTGTTATAGTGGTTTGATCTCCAGAACCTGAAAAAGATTCAATAATGGATTCTAATCTCAGGCATGGTTTGGAAAGAGGACAACAGGTTTAAACAACTAACCTTTAATAAATTGTTAAAGTTAGAATGACTAAAGGAAACACCTTCACCCACATATTAAAATATCATGTAACTGCTTTCAAGGCTTAACATGCAACTTTGTAATTGCATGTCAAATTTTGACAAATTGAACAGTAAGTGCATCCAAGCAAAGACATCAAGAAAAGTCATGATACAACAGGTGATCACACAGTAAGCAATTTACCAAACTAATGAAGAGCATGTGTAGCAATATCAAAAATGAGGTCCAAGGCTTAAGCATACTTGTAACAAATAAATAGATCAAAGAAAAAAGAAACCCTATTCATCTTCAAAAAGTAAGTTAATGTCCCTTTTTAAATCTTGGAATCAAAGTACTTCATTCACTAATCTTCAAAAGGATAACAAAAATTTTAACATACCAAAGGAAAGATTTAATACAAGTACAAAGCCAATTTCGCCACCCTCTACAAACCAACAATTGCATAAGAGTAAAAGGCAACATTATTGTAAATTACACCACCATTAACAACAAAAATGAATAAAATGCACCAAGCTTAAGTAGTGATATTAACAAGAATAGCATTACCCCTCTCTTGTAAGCCTGGCCCATATAGTCAATCCCATTCAGCCAGTGGCTATGAAAGCCAACTGCAACCATTTCAGCCCTTGAATAAAATTGATGCCCAACATCAACACCTGCCCTCAATTAAAAGTATCTAGTCAAGCGCATGTTTAATTCCAAACCCCCTCCCCCTAAAAGTGAATCAATTTCAACAAAGACAGAAACAAAATTAAAATTAACAACGCAAAGATCCGCAGTTTCATTGAGATATCTACCAGAAAACCAATTATAATAGCTAGTTTAAGCTAGCATTACAGGTGAAGCAATAATAATTATTGAATCAAATATCATTAATGAAACATAAACAATACACAAAAGTTCTAACATTTCTTCTAATGCATGAATTTCCCACATATTTCAAACTGTTCTTGAGACATCAAAATTAGAACTAAGAATTGCAAATTTACAATTACCATTACTATCTATTCTTAGCTATTTGTTGTGTACCCTAACGTAGGATTTAGTCATAGGTCGAGACACATGAAAAGTCACCTCTTTTCCCTGGTCGTGTTCTCCTCTTCCTTTGAAAAACCTAAGTCGACACAAGGAAAAGACCTATCCTTGACAAGATCTCATATTGTTACTGTTTTTCTAGTCTAGCAACTGTTTGTTTTGAGAAAAATTTGCTTATCTCTTTACTAACCTTCGCAGCCTTTAAATAGGCTTAAGGGATAAATCAACAACCCTAATTAGAAATCCTAATTAGGTATTGTTGGTAAATTAGGAAACCTAATATTTAGTAGATAACGATCCCAATGATAAATCAACACCTAAATAGTTAAGGTGCTGCAGATTAGTAGAGATAAGTAGTTAGAATACTGATTATATACTGGTTATATTTCAATTAGGATACTGATTCTATACTGGATGTATTTTTCCTATCTAAAATGCATCAATCAAAGAATAAAATTGCAAAACTTTAGTTCTGGTTTTCCTATCCAGTTCTGTCAATATGGTATCAGGATTTCAAGGCAGCCATGGTGGGTTGTGGTTTGACTTATTCAAATGACAGTAGTGAGGTGACTTCAGGAGCAGGAAGTAGCATACCTGCACCAATTTCTATGGGAAAACTCTCTCCAAATCACCACTCATAAGTTGAATGGCAAAAATTACCTTGAATGGTCCCAGTTCGTATGTTTGGTGATTGATGGCAAGGGGAAGCTCGAATATTTAAATGGTGAGGTTGAATTACCAGCTGCAAAAGACCCTTGATATCAACAGTGGCGTTTGGAAAACTCAATGGTTACTGCATGGTTGATCAATTCTATGGAACCAGCTATTGGAAAGCTCTTCATGTTCATGCCAACAGCTCGTGATGTTTGGAAAGCAGTTAGGGAAACATATTCAAATCTGGACAACCACTCACAATTATAATGAAATGATGTCTAGGACTTAGATTTGTTTGATGAAAAAAATTAGGTAAATCCGAGTGACAGTGCTCGGTACAAGAAGAAAGCTAAAAGATGACTTGTATTTTCTTCTTGGCTGGACTGAATAGAGACTTGGATGAAGTTAGAAGTCATATTTTCGGGAGAAATCCTCTACCGACCATAAGAGAAGTCTTCTCAGAGGTACGGAGAGAAGAATCAAGAAGACAGGTGATGTTGAAGAATGCTAGTAAAACCATAATAGAGAGCGAAGGCTCAACTCTTGTGACTCGAGGAGCAAACTGCAAATGAGAAAAATGTAGTAGAAAACAGAAGCCTTGGTGTGACCATTGTAAAAAAATGTGGTATACCAGGGAAACTTCCTGAAAGCTGAACGAAAGACCAACTAATTGGAAAAAGAAACCAGGCAATGACACCAAGACAAGGGGAGAAGTCAGAGTACTCCAAGTGAACAATTCTAATTCAGGGCAACAATCATCTTCAAAATCTCTTCCTTTCACTAAGAAACAAATAAAACATCTACACCAAATGTTTAAATCTCAAAAGAATCCTAATCTGTCATGTTCTCTAGCTAGGTAATACTTTTCCTATGTCTTTGGCTTGCTCCAACACTAATGGCCTTGGATATTAGATTCGAGTCCCAGAGATCACATGACTAGTATTCTACACTTTTTTCATCATATATTCCATGTGCAGGAAATCAAAAGGTCAAAATTGTTGATGGTTCCTTTGCTTCAGTTGCTGGAAAAGCAACAATATCTATCTCTCCTTCCTTAAAACTCAAAGATGTCCTTCACGTTCTTAGCCGATCATATAACCTTTTGTCCATTAGCAAGCTTACTCTTAATCATAATTTGTCGACTAATTTTCTAGGCTTCTCATTGTGAATTTCAAGAGTTAACCTCCAGAAAGATGATTATAATGCTAACCATAATAGTGGCCTCTATGTTTTTCATAAAGGACGGACCTTTGGAAGGCAAGACCAACAAACTTGTTTCAATTCTATTTCAGTTTCTAGTAATAATGAAGTTATGGCATTGTCAATTAGGCCATCCAAGTTTTCACTATTTAAAGCATTTGCTTTCGAAATTATTCATAAATAAAAACTTATGGCATTGTCGATTAGCAAAACATCATGTGTTTTTCCCACCACAACCTTACAAAACTTCACAACCATTTACCATGATCCCTAGTGATGTTTGGGGGCCTTCTAAAGTTACTACATTGTTTGGGAAATGTTGATTTATTACATTTATTGATGATCATACTAGAGTCACTTGAGCCTTTCCCTTTAAAGAAAAATCTAATGCTAAAAGAGTCTTCAAAAACTTTTACAACATGATTCAAACACAATTTCAGATTAAGATTAAAATATTTCATAGTGATAATGGGAAATAATTTTTTAACAATAAGTTGGGAAACTTTTTGGCTAACAAAGGAATAGTTCATCAAAGCTTATGTAGTAATGCACCACAATAGAATGGGGTGGCTGAGAGAAAAAAACAAACACTTTCTCAATGTTATGAATATCATACTAGTACTAGTATCGGGTTTGATTTTGGTACAATACTGGTACCGATATCGGTCAATACTAGGTATCCTTTCAAGTAACTTTTAAATTTATAAAATAGTCCCTAAATTTTTTAAAAATTATAAAATAATCCTTTAATATATTTTCCAATATATTGTAATGTATATATGGTACATCCACCACTCAGCATTTGGTCAAAAAATTTTATCAACCTATCAATGTTGTAACATTGCAAAATGCATTAATCAAGACAGTATAACTAACAACATTACCCTTTAAACCTTTTCTTTGCATCTCACTAAAGAACTCAAATGCACTATTAACTCTCCCATGTCTACACATGCCATCAACCAAAGTGTTAATAATAACCACATTAGGTACAATTGAACCGCCCTCTTTGTTCATCTCATCAAATAACTCCAATCCCCCCGCTAGCTAACCATCTTTACAAAAACCATCAATCAAACAATTGTAACTAACAATATTAGTATCATAACCCTTCAATCTCATTCTTTCCATCAACCCAACTCCTTCTAGTCTCCCAACTTTACAAAGTCCATCAAACAATGTGTTGTAGATAACAACATCTGGTTCAATCAAAACCGCATGCTCTTCTTCATCTCCATCCATCTTTTTAAACGCCTCCAATGCATCATCCACTCTCCTAAACTTGCATAGCTGATTAATTAAAACCCCAAATGTGATAACATTTGGCTTAATCTCTAACTCCTTCATCTTCTCTATAAGTTCATTCATTCCCTTAATGTCTCCATTTCTCCCAAGTCCAGTCAATAAAGCATTACAAGATTCAACTTGAAAACTAAACCCCAACTTTATCAATTGATTAAACAAGTCCCAGGCTTTATTAGCCATCCTATTCCAACACAACCTAGCGATCAATTGACGAATCCATTCTGAACTAAGAAACACACCATGTTCCCCTAGTTTCACCACTACATCAACAACCTCCTCTTCAGTTTAGTTTCTACCTGGTCTCTTTTGCCTTTGAAAACCAATGGGAAAAAATCGACCCTATAACATCATCAGGAACGCAACGCATCAAGGATCTTCATTTGACACAACATTTCGTCAAACAATTTGAGCACATCATCAACGCGCCCGTGGGTAATTTTGTTAGTTTTCAATTTCTTTTTTGTAAATCAATCCTTCAATTTTTAAAACTTTACGTTACTAGCAAGTACCAAACAAAATCACCAATATTGGCTAGTACCGACGACCAATACTAAGCTCCATTATTTCATACCATTTTCTGGCCGATATAATACGAAACTCACATCATTGCACCTTCTTGAAATAGTTAAAGCATTGAGCCTTCAAACTAGGGTTCCTAAACATCTTTGGGGGAAAGCAGTTCTAACAACCATCTACTTGATAAACAAATTACCTACTCAAATCTTTAACTACAAAAACACCAATTCAACAAGTATTTTCCAACTACTAGACTCATTACAAACATTCCCCTAAAAATTAACTTTTGTTCATAATCATGATTCCAAACTTTCAAAACTAGATCCTAGAGCACATAAATGCATATTTATAGGTTATCCCACTAATCAAAAGGGGTACAAATGTTTTGATCTAATTTCAAAAAAGATGTTTGTGTCTATGGATGTTACTTTCTTTGGAGGTACTTCATACTATAATAACTACCATCGTCAAGGGGAGGAAAATATCAATGAAGATGAGTATTTAGATGGTTCGGATCTTAGGTTTGAGTTTGTTCAAAGTGATACCTCTCATGATCATTCACAAAAAGACAACACAAATTATTGGAAGCAAATGAAGTAAATATTGACAATGGTGGTTTGGTTAATAAACAACTTGTGACAATACCATCACAAAATGATAATACTAGAAAAATGGAGATATATGACAAATGGTACAAAGGTCTTGTATATTCAAAGGAACACCTAGCACAAAAACAAGGCCACCATTCCGCAACATCTTCACGAGTCTAACCAATGGTTAGATCAAGAAAATCATGATGTTTCCACAAATGTTCATGTTCCTAAAAGTATTCCTGCAAGTGATTCTAAGCTAAACTCTTCTTCTCAAATTGACCTCTCTATAGCTCTTAGCAAAGATATTAGATCTTGTACACAACATCCTCTCCCTAACTTTGTGTCTTACAAAAATATTTCACCCATGTATTATACCTTTATTTCACAAGCATCTAATATTCCTATTCTTAACATTATTCAGGAGGTTCCAAAAGTTCCTGAGTGGAAAGAAGTTGTTCTTGAAGAGATGAAAACCTTGGAAAAGCATGCAACTTGGGAAGAAATTAATCTACCAAATGGAAAAAAGGTTGTTAGAAGTAAATGGCTATTTACTCTAAAATTCAATTGTAATGGATCCTTAGAGAGGTACAAGGCTCCGCTAGTTGCTAAAGGCTTTACCCATACATATGGCATGGATTATCAGTGGCAAAATTAAACACTATTCAATTCCTCCTTTCAATTGTTGCTAATCTTGAATGGCCTCTAAATCAGTTAGATGTAAAGAATGCTTTCTTGAATGGAGATCTAGATGAAGAAGTATATATGAAGCCTCCCTTTAAATTCTTTGAAAATTTTTGAACTAGGGTATGGAAATTAAAAATAAATCCTTGCATGGTCTTAAGCAGTCTCCCAGAGCTTGCTTCGGAAGATTCACAAAGTTTGTTAAAGGTCAAGGTTATTGTCAAGGACAATCTAATCACACTTTGTTCACCAAGAGATCCATCAAAGACAAAATTTCAATTCTGATTGTCCATGTGGATCATATAATTTTAAGTGGAGATGATATAGAAGAAATGAGGAAACTTAAGTTAAGTCTAGCCAAGGAGTTCAAAATAAGGACTTAGGTAAACTAAGATATTTTCTTGGAATGGAAGTAGCAAGATCAAAGGAAATTGTGGTTTCACAACAAACTATATTTTAGATCTCTTAAAGGAGACTGGAATGAGTAGATGCAAGCCTTCAAACACTCCAATAGAGTCTAATGTCAAAATTGTAGATGTTAAAGATGGAATCCCAATAGATACAGGAAGGTACCAGAGATTGGTAGGACAATTGATCTACTTGTCTCATACATGACCTAATATTGCCTTTGCTGTAAGTATGGTTAGTCAATTTATGCATTCTCCATATGAGGAGCATCTAGAAGCAGAGCATAGAATCCTTCGATAATTAAAAGGCACTCCCATAAAGGGCCTTTTAAAAAAAAATGAAAGTAGATAAGTGGAAGTCTATACTGATGCAAACTGGGCAGGATCAACTACTGATAAAAGATTGACGTCTAGATATTGTACATTCCTTTGCGGCAACTTAGTCACAGGGAGATGTAAGAAACAGAGTGTAGTTGCTAGAAGCAGTGTTGAAGCAAAATTTAGATCAATGGCTCGATGTATATGTGAAGTTCTATGGCTACAAAGAGTTTTAGAACATCTTTAAAATCTAGTGAGCTTTCCTATGAGATTGTATTGCAACAATAAGGCAGCCATAATTATTGCCCATAACTCAGTACTTCATGACAGGACAAAACACGTCGAAATTGATAAGCACTTCAATAAGGAAAAACTTGAAGGAAGAATAATCTATACTCTAGTCATTCCAACCACACAACAAGTTGCAAACATATTTACTAAAGGGTTGTTAAGACAACCATTCAGACTTCAAGTTAGCAAGTTGGGCATGGTAGACATTTTTGCACCAACTTGAGAGAGAGTGTTGATAAATTAGGAAAAATGATATCTAATAGATAATGATCCCAATAAAATAGGAAAATCTTATCCTAGATTCAGGATAAGATAAACCAACACCTAATTAGTCAAGATGTTCCAGACTAGAAGAGATAAGTAGTTAGAATACTGATTGTATATTGGTTGTATTTTAGTTAGGATACTGATTCTATATTGGCTGTATTTTTTCTATTTAAGATACATCAGTCAAAGAATAAAATTGCAGAACTTTAGTTCTGGTTTTCCTATTCAGTTATGTCAATAGGTATAAAGTCTAAAAATAGAATCCCAACAAAAATAGAAAAAATAATTTGTAAAAACCCTAAAATACGAAAGAAAATCAAACAAAACAAAATAAAAAGCAAACTTGTTGTCCAGTCAACCACATTTCTTGCGTCGCAAGTAAACTTTTCCTACAAAGGCATCGTCAAAGCAAACTTGTCCTCAAGCTCAAACTCTAAATAAACCTCCCAAAGAGTGGCCAAAACTTCCCATGTAGCATTCTCGTCTGAAATATCCACCCAACGCATCAACACCTCATTTCTGCCTATGTTAAGCGTAGACCGAACAATGGAGTGGAGAACAGGCACCAATGGCCATCATGGATGACTAGTAGCGCAGCCAATGAACTTGGAGTATCACCCTTAAACTTCGTTAAAAAAGAGACATGAAAAATATCATAGATACAGCTCCGCTTTGGTAGCTCCAACTTGTAGACTACTATACCAATTTTCTATAATACCTTATAAACATTTAGGAGACAACTTACAAGGCACTCTCTTCCCTATCAAAAGCTACCGGTAAGGGTGAAGCTTCAACCAAACCCAATCACCCTCTTCAAAGGAGATCTTCCAATGATTAGCATCAATTGTAAGCTTCATCCACTGTTAGGCTTGTAGTAAACACTCCCTTGCTAATTGTAAAACATATCTCTCTCTTGAAGATCATGATCCACTGCCTCCACTCTAGTGGAACAAACTAGATAATCAAGCAAACACAGAGGATCCCTTCCATACATCACCTAAAATGGTGTAGCATGCAAGGAAGAGTGGAAAGATGTAACAATACTTCATCCACGAAACCCATTTGACCCATCGTCTTGGTCTATTGTGCGTAAATAATGGAGATACATCTCCAAGCACCGTCTACAAGGTCTTCCCAAGCAACTTTAACCTCCCCCTTCTCTATGTTGGTCCCACAGTTGTTTCAAGTTGTTTGAGGCTTCCACTTCTTGCCGAAGGACATAAAAAATGTCAACCCATGGCTTAGAAATAGCAAAGAGCTAGCCATCCTTCTCATCGTATCAGGAAAGTGCATCAACAGCTTTACTGAGGCTTCCCGCCTTGTACGCCACCTTGAAATCAAAACCCATTAGTTTACTAATGTAATGCTATTGACATGAAGTGGTCAACCTCTGTTCCAACAAAAAAATCAGGTTGTACTAATCGATTTTGATGAGGAAATGTCTCCCCTAAAGATACAGTTGCTAGTGGG
Source organism: Erythroxylum pelleterianum (assembly GCA_027563865.1). Lineage (NCBI taxonomy): Eukaryota > Viridiplantae > Streptophyta > Magnoliopsida > Malpighiales > Erythroxylaceae > Erythroxylum > Erythroxylum pelleterianum. The sequence continues at coordinate 17,383,319 of JAOQMR010000006.1, read as the reverse complement.
TCATAGCTTTAGCAAGACCGATAAGCTCTCTTTCATGTATTACGAGTTTATAATGACGATTTGCCAATTTTTTGCTAACAAATGCAATTGTATGACCTCCCCAATTCAACTACTAGAAGCATCACACTCCACCACAAACTCTTCCTCAAATAGGCAAACTCAGAACAGAGGCTTCAAAAAGAGCTTTCTTCAAACTTGAGAAGGCTAAATGGACCTCATTCCCCCATTGATATGCATTCTTATTCAATAGGCTAATCAAAGGTGCCACCACTTGCCTCTAATTTTTTATATATTCACCCTGCTAACCCCAAGAAGCCCTTAAGAGCCTTGGCCAATTTTGGTATAGGCCAATCTACTATTGCCTTAATCTTACTTACATTTACTTCCACACCTTCACCTTGAATAACATGACCCAAATACGCTACCTAAGTACCCAAATGTGCACTTGGATTTCTTAAGAAAAAGATGGTAAGCTTGCAACAATTTCAAGAACCAAATGCATGTGCTGAATATGCACAATCCAAGTCTTACTATATATTAAAATATCATCAAAGAAGACTAGTACAAACTTATGCAAATAAGCTCCAAACACTTCATTCATCAACATTGAAAAGTAGAGGGAGCATTAGTCAACCTAAAGGGCATTACCAAAAATTTGAAATGCTTATGGTGCATCCTAAAAATTGTCTCCTCTATATCTCAACTATCCATTCTAATTTGATGATATCAAAATCTAACTTTGTGAAATATTGTGCTTCATATAGCTCATCTAACAACTCATCCACTATTAGAATTGGAAACTTATCCTTCATCGTGTGGTTGTAAAGCTCCTTATAGTGCACACAAAAATTCCATGTCCAATCATGTTTCCTCACTAATAGTAATGATGAAGAAAAAGAAGATCAACTTGGCCTATTATTCCTTATTGTAGCATAGCCTCACATTGCTTTTTCATCTCATCCTTCAAAAGGTGAGAATAATGGTAGGGCTATACCACCACCAACCCGAATCTCGACATTAAAGGAATTATGTGATCACAACTTTGACTCGATGGCAACCTTAAAGGTTCCGCAAACAAATCTAAAAATTTTGCCAACAATTTCTCCATAGCTATGGAGGTCGAATGTTGTCCATTCATTAATGTTACTCTCGATTCTGCACTCAAAACTTGCCCCTTCCATTGCACCTTCTTCCCATCTAGCTCAAAACTCATCATTAGAGACGCAGAGTCCCATAGTATAGGCCCCAATGTAAGCAGCCAGTTGACCCCTAAAACCACATCAAAACCATCGAAAGGAATATAATAAAGGTCAATGGTAAAAGAATCATAATCAACTTATAGAATTACCACCTTACAGATACCCAAACTGGGCACTTTTTCTCCATTGTCCATCGCCACCTGCAAACCTAGCCGCTCTCTCACTGTAATACCTATCTTAAGTATCATCCCTCCCAAATGAAATTGTGGGTGCTCACTAAATCCACCAATAACCACATTAGTCACCCAACCACCAATGCTTGCAATTGCATCATTTGTGAGCTCCAAATCCCACTTATAGCATGTAACAAAATCTCCACATCAGCTACCACCTCTTCCTCTTGCTCATTATTTGAGTTTGGAACTTCAATCCAAAAAAGCCTCTAGCACTTAAATCTTGCTAAGTAGGATTCATCACAATTAAAACACAGCCTCTTAACCCTTCTTCCTAGCATCTCTATCTTAGAAAACTTCCTAAAAAATAAGGTTAGGGTGCTGCATAAACTACTAGTTGGAGACCCTATCAATTTCCTCCCCCACTCACCCCTTTGGTGCTTTCATTCCCATCAAATGTAATGCTGGTTGTTGCTAATTTAGGGGCTGCCCACCCAACCAAAAATTTGGAGTGACCTTGCAACATACAATGATGTTTCCTCTCTAAAGCCCGTGCCATATTCATCCCAACTCCCAAATTCCTGGGCTATTATATCTCTACCTTGATCCTAAAGCTCTCCACCAGCTTTGGCGTTAATAAATTCACCTTTTGACAAAAGCTTAGCTCAATAGTCCTTGCTAACAAAGACTAAAACTGCCGTTAATAATCTTCTACAATTTTTGTTTGCTTAAAATTTGCCAACCCCCCAAAGGATTATTGCTCATGAGTGGTCTAAACCTCACAAGGCAATGCTCTTTAAATCCTTCCCGATCCCATTCCAACTCCTGCTCTAATTGATAAAACCACAGTTGTGCTTCCCCATCAAGTGGAAGGCTATCAATCCCACCTTTCCCCCTATGGGATTTTTTTTATTATTCTCATAAAATTATTCCTCTTTAACCATATCAAGGGGTCCTTTGACCTATCATAGGCCAAAATTCAAGCTTGGAGTACCGCAATATCAACTAACCCTCAGTTTGCCCATCTGTTATCTGTTCTGAATAGTTTTGAGTCCCTCGGTTGCCACTGCTGGAACCACCAACATTGTCCCTTCAATCCTTCCCAATCTATAAACATGGCATGTGAGCTCCTCTAATTCTTGCTACCTCATAGCCATGGTTTGCATAAAATTCTCCAACTTGTTGACTAGGCTTTCCAAGTCATCCATGACAGATGGCTCTAATACCAAGTTGTAATATACCTAGCATAAGATCTAGTCATGGATTGAGACACAGGAAAAGCCACCTCTTTTCCGTAGCCATGTTCTCACCTTCCACTGAAGAACCTATGTCGACACAATGAAGAAACCTATCCTTGACAAGGACTCATACCGCTACTATTTTTCTCGTCTGTTTGTTTTGATAAAAGCCTTCTTGCCTCTTTATTAACCATCTCAACCTTTAAATAGGCTTAAATGATAAATTAACAACCCTAATTAGGACTCTTAATTAGGTACAAAGTCTAAAAATAGAATCTCAACAAAAATAGAAAACATAATATGTAAAAACCCTAAAATACAAAAGAAAATAAAACAAGACAAAATAAAAACAAACTTGCTAATGACTATCCCGTCAAACACTTTTCTTGCGTGGCAAGTAAACTTTTCCCAAAAAAAATCCTCAACATTATCATTTGTAGAATTTCTAATTCCTTATATAAGACTTGGACCTAATTTCACATTCATTAATATTTTGGGGTCCCTTTTCTATGTGATTATTAAGCAAGTCAATTTGAATCCTAACTTCCCTTTTCCTTTCTCTACATTGCTCTACAATTATATTGAATTAAAATTTTCAACTTTTAGAGTAACTACTGGGAATTACAATCATCACTAACTCAATTTTATCAAATTATTTGCTATTTGCCGCATACACAAACAATAAAAATGTAATTAATTAGAACTACAATCTAGAGCTAAAAACTTCAATAAACTCCATTACAGTGATTATAATAAGACCTTTGCACCTGTCCCCTTCAACAATCTACAATAAGCAATGTCTGGAAACCATTCAGCCCAACCCTCCACTCCCATCTTCCTCCACATGAAATGCAAACAAAGATAACAAATCACAAATCCACCTAAATTGAGTGCGGTGCAACTTGAACCTAAGATCTATTGGTCACAACAAGGCTTTGATATCATATCTAAAAACCATACAACCCAAAAGCCCTAGCTATTGGGTGGAACCCAAAAATGGAACATATATTACTCTAACAAGAAAAAAATTCTTTCAAGATAAATAGCCTTTTAGGACAGGTCAATAAGCCTGTATAAGAATAAGTTCATTATTCTATTTGTTGGAGATCAATACAAAAATTGAAAACATCATCCAAAAGCTTAAAGAATGACCTATGTAACATATCAACGTAATCTAACATATTCAACCAAAAGATCAAGAATCCATTTGCACAAATAACATAGGAGCTTGGACTTTGTGCTTATTTTCTACCCAATAAGCTTGTCCATGAGGAGATGTTCTAACAATTAATGCAAGAAGTACAACTACAATCTCAAAACATTACAGAAAACAACATTAGGTATTAATGCATTTCATAGTATATTGTTGGTGCTCCTACTAGGAACAAATGACCAAAAAAATTTGATAAGCAAGATTTGGTTCTCCGTCTGCTTTTGGTTCAATGAAAAAAAAAGAGCTAATTCAAAGTCCAAGTTTTTGCCTAAAATGAAGAAAATCTAAATAAATAGTCTCAAATTTAGCACTAATTTATATTTCATACTAGCAAAGTTTCCACAAAGCCAAACTCCTATCAATAACAACAAAACTGACAAGATAATAATGACAAGGAGAAGGAATGTGTTAGACCACCTTCTTCCTCAAAATCTTATTATTGGAAATGCAAACAACATACGTAACCTTGCATTTGACAAATTCTAAGGACAAGATCAAAAGAAACATTGGTGGCTAGGATGACACAAGGACAAGAATAAACATTGTTCAAGTTACTCTTTAGCTAAGTTGTAATGATGTCCTAAGCTACTCTTTTGGCACATGCTACATTGTAATAAATGTTGGGTTCGATCAAGTTCAAATTGAACTTCCTCGTCCTTTACTTTAGTTAAATAAGAATTGATATTTGACACACAATACTAAGTAGCAAAAGTGTCCACACCTAGCTTTAGCACAATGGCAGTGGTAGCCAGCACTCAAGTCCTAAAGCAATAAAAACGAAAAGGAAAACCATAAAAAGAGTTCTAAATAACATAGACCCCCCATCATGCAAAATATTTCTTCCACCCAACTGTTAGAAAACCTATCTAAACCAAGATACCAAATGCTAGCCAAAACCTAGGATTACCCCCAATATGAGCCCCTAACCATTTTGACAACAAATCAAACTAAAGGGTAAAAGGTAAGTGGGAAAATCTACATTTTTTTACCAAATCAAAGATTGGATGTCATGGAAAATGACCATAAACATTTGAAGCATAGGCTACAGACCTGGAAGTTCGCCAATTCTCTTCTCAGGATACAACACAGCATTAGTCTCCATCACCTACCAAAGATTTTTATTTTGTAAAAGAGTTGAGAAAAAATAATGCCATTTCATATCTTATATTTTCCATCAAGATGCTAGTGATAAATCATAAGAGTTACCAACAATGAACAACATATGTAGAAAATCATTTTGATTTTCCTAAGGATCAACCATTGGATACTCATTGGATGCTTAAACAAACCAGTCTAAGTACTTTAGGCAGAGAATTAACAAGCAATATAATGTTGATTCAAAAATATTTCACTTGCATACACATAAGAGGAAAATGTGAAAGGTCATTAGAATCAATTACAAAATCAATGTTAAGGAATTCTTCAATTTCCCAAAAAAAAGGTTAGAATAGAAATTAATTGCATCTAAAACCCTATTGAAGTGTGGTCTTCAGAAAACTATCTCTCAATTTAACTTGGTTTTAAAGGTCCACGTGAATTGATAATTAGCCAAATAGAAGTAACATATCAAAGTAACAATTTCATTGTTGACCAAATATGTAGAAAAGGGTAGCTTAACTAACTACCAAGTCATGTAACCATAGACGCTAAATGATAATAGAGAGATAATTCTAGGTGACTTTCTTGTCTTGCTAATGAGAACTCGTACAAAAAGAGCCATAGGCATATTGAAAATTCCCTTGCCTTAGATATTGCCTTCAAGTCAGGACGCTTGGCCTTTTGCTTGGCCTCATCTTGACTTCCATGTCCTTTCTGCAAAAGTTTATAAACTCTCATAACATAAAAATTTGAAATTTTTATTGAGTTGATTATGACAAGCTTTCATTTCACTAGTTCAATCATGTCTAAAAGACCAACGACCAAAAGATATTTTTCCCCCTAACAGTGTTAACAAAAAACACAAAAAAAAGGTTTCATAATATGCTTTTCACCTCAAGCCAAATCATAATGGAGAAACTGATTCATGTAGTTGACTCCAATTAAAGCATTAAGGTCTATGGAATGAAGTTAGTTGTGAACAATGGACACCTACCAGAAACTTTCAAATATTAATATGAGCACAATGCCAAAGAACACAATTAATGTATCTAAATGAAAACATAGACATGCACCTCAAAACACACATTGATTATCAAAGAGAAACTAACCTTTACTTCTGTCTAAATTTGCAACTTATTACTCAAGCACTCCACTTCAATATTTTCTCATGCCTTCAAGGCTTCAACTTATAACACATGAAGTTATAAAAATGTGACGTGAAGAGTTCTTCTCATTATTCTGTGCCATCTAACAGAAGAGCTATATAAAGCCCCTGGTTTCAACTATCTTTGACCCTCATTCAGTTAATTAAAGAAGTTACCGATTAAAAGCAAGCAACTAAATAAGCTGAAAGAACAAACAGCATAAAAAGACTTAGTTACGAGTGGAACATTTAGACCCCCGCAAAATAAAGCAGAAAGTTGAAGCACAAGCTAACCTTTTTAGGCGTCTTTTTATCAACAATCACTTTTCGGCACCTGTTCTCCTCTTCCTGCGAGACAGAAGAAAGAATGGGGTTATTGCAAAATCGGACATATTCGACCTCAGATTAAAAACAACACAAACAAGCATTCCAAAATAACAAGCTAGTCGAGACTGAGACAGCAAAAGATTCGTGAGAAAGGAGCTGAAACAGAAACAAACCTGTACAAAATGAAGATAATACTTGTTGAATAACCTCAGTGTCTCCTTAACTTTAGCATGCGCACTTTTATCACATACGGAACCCGAATAGCTCCTCGCTTTCACCGCTTCTTCCTTTGACTTGACCACATGATTAGACTTCAAACTTTCACTCACTTCCTTATCAACCGCCACCTCTTTACTGACTTGTCCATCACCTAACTTTCTCCTGGTACACGCATTACCTTTCTTGCATCTATTCCCTTCAGTTTCTTTTTCTTGTTCTTCTTCTTCTTGGCCGTGATCATGAAGTAGCTCAACTTTCCTCTTCACCAAAAGCTCCTTTTCAGTTTTTTCCCTGGCCTGAATCCTCGCACTCACTCTCCTCTGCGGCGAAGCCTTCTCCGCTGGAGCCTCTCCTCCAGTTATTGCCGCAGTCTTCCGTTCCCCGCTTCCTCGGCTCCCCGCCACACCGTTTTGGCTCTGAACTTGAGAACTGAGCTGCTGATTGTCAGCGCATTGTAGGGGTTGCACCTCCATATTCACCAGCGATCACTGTGCAGTTGTTTTGAGGACGGAGAGAGGAGGGGAAGAGGAGGAGATTGTTAGGGTTTTGTGTGAGAGGGAGGAGGGAGAAAGGAGCGTGAAAGAGGAGAGAGACGGAGATTTGATTTTTTCTTTTACATTCGTTTTGCTCGGCCACTAAGGCAGTGACTCGCGTCTCGAGAAGCGTGTAGGAATATGGTCTTTTGGCGGACGTTAAACTTTTTGCCGTTTTCTGCCCGCTCTTCCCTCTCTTTTTATGGTTTGGACTTGCAACGGCAGAATACTCAACCTATTCATATTTTTTTAAAAAATATAAAATAATTTTAAAATTTTATAAAACTATAAAACAAATAAAATAATCTCTTAATATATTATATTAATCAGTTTTTTACTTTACTTTAATCATATGCTAAGAAATCATATAAATTTGATATAACAGATACTTATTTAGTTTTATTAATATTATTTTCACATATTTCTTATAAATTAAAATAAATTTAATTTCAAATATTATCTTTACATATATTTTATATTTTTAAAAATCAAATATGATTATTTTAAACTAATATATTTAGTTATCCAATCTATAATCACTTTATATAAGTCTAATGACATAAATTTTGATTTAATACATTATTATTTGTATTTGTATTATTTACTAAATAAATTATAGAAAATCTTATCATATTCTTTTTACTTTATAAGCAATTATTATTTTATATGAGAGAAATTTTAAGTTTTTTTCAATTTAGTTCTGAAATTTTTTTAAATTTATAATTTTGATCGGTATTTGACTGGTATTATGGTTACAGACCGATATCGACTGGTACCAACTGAAATAGCCGATATTGACCAATACCAAAGTCTAGTATAAAATTATTTTATTCAATAGTAATTTTTTGTTACGTGAGAATAATATTCTAAACAGTGGTTTAAAGGTAGTGAATCTAATTTAAATTAATTTCAAATTTTATCATAAATAAATTAAGTTTACATTCAAATTTTATAATTTATTTTGACTAAAAACTTGACTATATAGAATTAAAGAAAGTTATAATCCTACAATATGTCTTTTCTTCTTTCTATTTCATAAATGATAACCTTGTTTTTTTTTGATACAATGGACAAGAAAAATCAAAACATCCGAACTAGCACAGCGGTCTGTTGTGGGGGTTCGTGCAGAAGATGAACCCGGATAAGTTGTGGGGGTTCGTGCAGAAGATGCATTCCAGTCTGTGAGAGCGCTGCAAGGGAGGCCAGACTGTCCGCACATTGATTTCCTTCCCTATACACATGCTGGATCTTCATTTCCCACGTCCGGTGGATGAGCTCACGGGTACCTGACACCAAAACAAAGAGATCAGTAGAAGGTGTAAATGCTGAAGACAGGATATTGATAACCTCTAGCGAGTCCACTTCGACGATCACGCGTCGATAGCCCATCGTCCAGGCCATGCTGAGTCCTGAATAAACCCTCCAGAGTTCGGCAGCTAAGGGCGAGGCGTGGCCAATGTGATGGAGGAACCCCCCTTGCTAGTGCCCATGGCAATCTCTAAGCAACCCGCCAGCTGCTACTACACTAAAATGTTGTTTGACTGCTCCGTCAGTATTAAGCTTGATCCAACCCTCCATCGGTTTGGTCCAACCCGTAAGTTGGCCAGGAGGTAACCCCTGATCACGGTAAACACAATTTTCAGCTAGCTGGGCCCGAACGATCCATTTGGCATATTCGAGTATAATCTGGGCCCCGTCGGAAGGCCACTCAAATTCAGTCTCAAAAATGCTTTTGTTATGCCAATGCCATAAGGCCCAACATGCAACTCCAAATATTATGGACCAAGGGATTTGCTGCAGCTGCGACTGTTTCCGAAGATTGACTGTGACCCACCCTTCGATATCGTGATGGAAAAATTCAGTGTCAACCACTCGCGAGGGGAACTTGTACCAGAAATTGCGCACGCGCCGACAATCTCGAATCACATGTAAGGTGGTCTCCTCAGTCCCGCAAAAAGAACAACTGTTATCCGTTGTGAGATGCCGAATCACCCTCTGGTGGTTTGTTAACAGTTTTTGCTTAACTATAAGCCAAAGGAAGGCCCGAATTCGCTGAGGACCTGGCCATTTCCATATAGAATCCCAGTAGCTAAGAGAGACAGTCGCTGTACTACCTTCAATTAAATCATAAGCCGAAGCTGTGGAAAATCACCTATGCGTGGTTGGACCCCAAGCCAACGCATCGGTCACTGTGCTTGCAGGGGTGAGGTGAATCGCCGCTATGTCTAGGCAGACTGTGGAAGGGAGGTAGTGTTGGAATAGTTGCCATTGCCAATGGCTGTCAACATCCGTATACTCCGCAACAGTGGTTGAAAGGACGTGATCGGGGAGGGGAGCGAGCACTACAGAAGCAAGGGGCCCCCAATCTTTAACCCAATTATCCAACCAGAAAAGCACCCGACGCCCATTTCCCACTTTCCACCGAATGCCTTGACGTACAAAGCTCCACGTAGCGGCAATACCCCTCCAGGTTCTTGAAGCCCCCGGACAAGCAATCTGGGGCAGGATAAAGGTGTCGTCAAGACGATACTTTGCCCGTAAGATCCGGACCCAAAGAGCTGCGGGGTTGGTTAGTAAGTCCCACCCTAGCTTCGTGAGAAGCGCATCGTTGGTCTAGCGAATTCTTTTAAGACCCAGTCCTCCCGATTGCTTGGGTTGATACACATGCTCCCACTTAACCAGATGCAGCTTCTTATTGTCGCCCGTCGATCCCCAAATAAAATCTCTCATGGTTTTCTCCCGGGCATCGCATAGTTGACGTGGGAGGCGAACTGTTTGCATAGTGAAAATAGGGAGAGCCGAAATAACAGATTGAGACAGAGTAACCCGCCCAGCAAGAGACAGACACTTTGTTGGCCCCCGTTACCGAAACCTAACTCTTGCGAAAGAAAACATGCCTTGAAGGGTTATAAATTTTTTTTGTTACACCATTATTAGACATCATCAATTCATTTTCATTCTCAATGTCCCAAAATTCATTCACAAATACTCCATGGTGCGCCCATACAAAAACAGTCTCATGCTTGAACTCAGTTCGCCTGCTTGTGTTCAGAATTTGGAAAAACTTAAAACCTTAATTCCAATTTGACTTCTTCATATAAATTATAGCTATAAGTCTCTAGTTTGATTTGGCGTAAGAATCAACTCAATAGGAGTTCTATAACTCAAGATATTATCAAAATACCAACATGTGCTTATATCCCAACCATGTGCTCATATCCCAACCATGCCCTCTCGACCGACCTCTTACTTTATTTCATGCAAACTCTCTCAATTTAACTCCAAATGATGCAAATTTTCATGGGCAGATACCTACATGTCTCATGAATCCATTGGCTCAAGAATCACCCCAATTGGAGGTCCGATGAGGGAGTTATGCCCTAAACACTAGACTATGTTCATTCCCAAAATCAATTTAAACCTCTCTTGGCGCGAATGCCATAACTTTCTCTACAGATGTCGAATTTCTTTCGTTTTTATACCGTTGGAAAGAAGACATCTAGACCTACAACTTTCATGAAGACCAAAAATCCTGATTCGGCCTCTAACATTGTCAAAA
>JAOQMR010000006.1:17356867-17367060 GCA_027563865.1 Erythroxylum pelleterianum | reverse complement strand
TATGGTGAAAACACCAAAACATGCTCAATGGACAAATACATTTTTCAGCTTTTAACACATAATCCATCTTGTATTTAGACCATAACTTCCATTTCATTTCAATTTCATGAATTCTCTTTTCTTCATACCTGAATAATCATGAACAACTTCTCATTTAATAGTCTCAACTTGCAAGAAAGATTCGGGGCCCAACACACTTTTCCTGCCAACCGGAAGGCTTCTTATGCGCACTATTCATGATATACTGATAGGTATTCCTCATGGGACGCTCATCAACCAGCAGAACACTGAGATACTTCCCAAGATTTGAGGTACGAGGGAAGTTAAGGATTTGGCTTAGTCGCTATGCCACAGAAGGGGAGACGTTGTCCTAGAAGAAAATATGAGTTTTGGTCATGTTCACCTTTTGCCCCGAAGCTTGGCAAAAAACGTCCAACGTGTGCGCTAAGGTCCGAGTTTGGTCCTTTGTGACTTCCGCAAGCAACAACAAATCGTCTGCAAAAAATAAATGAGAGATTGGTGGGCTGTGAGGGCTCAGGTGAATCGGTTTCCAAGAGCCTTGCGCTACCTGTTGCTTGATCAAATGACCCAACCTCTCCATGCATAACACAAAGAGGTAAGGGGATAAAGGATCTCCTTGGAGAATGGCCCAGGAAGGCTGAAGAGGGGCCGTAAGAGTACCTTGCCAATTAACGTGCATTGTGACAGTAGTAACACACTTCATGATGATAGTGAGAAGGCGCTCAGGAATCCCAATGTCCATGAGGGTATCGTGAATAAAGGCCCATTTGAGGCGATCATAGGCTTTTTCCAAGTCGACCTTGATAACAAGAAATCCCTTTTGCCCCTTCTTCTTGCGCATCGAGTGGATGGCTTCCTGAGCGATGATGATATTATCAGTAATATGCCTGCCCGGAATGAAGCTGCATTGGGTCTCCTCAACCAGATGGGCCATATGATTCTTAAGCTTATTGATGATGACCTTAGAAACTAGCTTATAAAGCACCGCACAAAGGCTAATCGGACGAAAGTTAGCCATGGTGGTAGGGGCGGGAATTTTAGGAATAAGAACCAGAATGGAATGGTTCAAGTCTGCTTCCCACCGCCCGGAGCGAAACACCTCCTGAATGTACGCGACTATGTCCAGCCCAACCTGCCGCCATTATTTTTGAAAGAAAAGAGCGTTGAAGCCATCAATACCTGGAGCTTTGTTCGAATTCATGTCGAAGACTGCCTTTTGTACCTCCATCTCGTGAATCAGGCGATGGAGGCCATGGAGGCCCTCCTCCGAGAGTTGCGGGAATGCTCCCGAGATTGGATAAGAAGGCAGAGTATCGTCCTCATCTATATGTAGGTGCACAAAATAATCCCTGGCTAGCACTCCCAGTTGGACCGGATCGGATATCTGGCAACCCTGAGGTCGAGTAGGTACTCAATCTTGTTTCTCCTTCTTTTAGTAAGAGTCAGAGTATGGCAGTATCTTGTGTTTCTATCGCCTTTCGAAATCTAGTCACATCAGCCTCGCTGTTGCCAAAAAATTTCTTCTTCGCAAAGAACCTGGGCCAAGTCTGCACTCAGTTTATCCTCGAGCCCCAAAAGATCATCTGTGGTGTTGGCAGCCAGAGCCCGCTGGATACCCTGTAGTCGCGCAAGGATGAGCTTTTTCCTATGAAAAAGATTTCCGAATTCCGCTGTATTCCAGTGCAAAAGAGATTTGGAGAGCTTGCTTAACGAATGGCTGAGTGTCTCTTCAGTATGGTGCCAGTGCTGCGTGACCATCTCATCAAAGCCCGAATGGGTGAGCCAAATATTCTGGAATCTAAAACTCGAAGAGCCTGGTTGGCGATTTCCCGACGGGCATAAATGGAGTAGCATGGGTCGATGATCGAACCCCAGGAAAGGTAAATGATGATTTTCCAGGTGAGGAAATGCCCGAATCCAAGAAGAAGAGCCTAAGACTCGATCTAGTCTGGCTTGGATCATACCTCGGCGCCATGTAAACTTAGAACCTATATAGCCCAGATCATGTAGACCACAGCCATGGACCCAGTCTTGGAAGGGTTTGTTGACCACACGAGTGGAACGGACACCTCCCCGTTTATCCATATGGTCGAGTTTGGCATTAAAGTCCTTGCCAACCAGCCAAAGGCCGCGAATCAAAGTACTAAGCCAACGTAAGACTAGCCAAAGGAATTTTTGATGATTCACTTGAGGACTAGCATAAACTGCCGTAAATTTGAATTCACGAGAGTCATGTTTGATGATGGTATGAACCAATTGTCTATGAGCAACCACCACTGTTACCGCAAGATCCGCTTTCCATAAGAACCAGATCCTGCCCAAGAAGCCCACGGCTTCAACTCGAAATGAGAAATCAAAACCTAACTTATGAACCACCGCGGAGGCCCGAGGACTGCTAATCTAGGGTTCAAGTAAAACTAAGAGCCCAGGTCGATACATACGTAAATAATGACGCAGGATGGTTAAAAACTGTGTTCCCCCTGCGCCTTGACAATTCCATATGATAATAGACATAACTAAAATCAGGAACAAGGGAGCATGAAACTACTAGGTGCTAGAGATACCTGTGCCGAGAACGTCTCGGGTACCTAGATCCAAAGTAGGCGGAGTAGGTTCAGCAGCCGGGTGTTGTTGTTGCAACCCGTCCGAGGTGTCCATCTGGGATTCGTGGTCTGGTTGGGCAAGAGAGGCGGTACTGGGTCCCTCGGCAGGACTTTCAGTCTCCACCGACGCCTCGATGCCGTCCATAACTTGATGACACTCGTCAATTCTCGGTTCGCTAAGGGGAACTAGCTAAGCATCACACACCATTGCGGTATGTGAGGTAATTTCAATGGCTATGTGTTGCTCCACCAGGGAAGGCTGAAGCGAAGTTGTGGAAACACTGGGCGGCTTGCTTATGGATAATTTCAATGGCTAAGTGTTTTGGGGCCGTTGGTGGGCTTCTTGGACTGTCGCTTAGAATCAGTGGCTTTAAACACAGGGCCCAGCTGTGGGCTCTTACCTTTGGTCGTCTCTGGGGGCACACCAAAACTCTGAGCAGCTCCAAAGGGATTACTTGGAGAGGGATCCACCAAATTACTGTCTTCTTCTGTAAGCAAGTCATGGTTGTCAGTTAACAGGGAGTATCTCGAGCCCCTCTTCGGCGTCACTTCACTAACGCTTCCTACCCTAGCTGACCGTTGATGAGGGGCACTTGAGACCGTTATTGTGGGATGTTGAGTGGCCGTAGGAGTTCGAGTCGGTGGAGGCCTGGTATTGCGGCTGATCACCATCTTCCACGAGCCATATCCCGGAGGGGTGCTGGGCGGTGGGGTCGTGGTCGGACTGGACATAGTAGTTACCTGCTCCGGCGAACTAGCACTAGCCGGTGGAGAGGGGTTATCAGTGGGCAGAGACGGTCGATTGGGGCAGTTGGCTGCAACATGTGTAATCCAGCCACATGTGAAACACAACTGAGGAAGACCTTCGTATGCTATGCGAAGAGTCTCTCCATCCATCTCCACACTATGTCTTAGAGGTGCACTCATATCCACTTCTACAGCCAGCCGTGCGAACCTCCCCCTATGCGATTTCAGCGTGGTCTCATCAATTCTCACCAGGTTGTCGACCAAACTACCTATAGCTTGTAATATTTTTTGATGGTATCGAGCAATGGATAAGCCATGCACACGGACCCAGACCACCGCTCTGTCAACTTGATCATGGGATGGCTTGAACGTGGAGACCCAGCGTTGAACCGACAGCACGTGGCCAAAGATAATCCAAGAACCTTGCGTCAAAGCCTTGAGGAAATCAGCATCCTCCTTGAACCGCACCAGAAAGTAATCGTTGTCAAGATCAATGAGTTTCATCTGTCCTGTAGGAAGCCACAGTGCTTGCAATAGCGAGCGGAGAAGACGGTAGCCAATTTTGCGTCCCAGAAGTTTAATGACCACCGCTTTAGCCCATTGGTTATCAAGTTTGGATTTTAGGGTGTGAGCGAGGGTAATGCTGCCGCCCTCTTCCCCAGAAATGAGAATTTCCCCATCATCAATGTCAATGTCCTCATCGTCCAGCCAGTCGTTGCCTTCCGAATGCATGGCCGCGTCGCTGGACACCGCTGCACTATAGGTGGGCTTGGGGATAGTGGGAGGCGCCTCCTCCCTTTTACGGGTACGGTTCTGCTTAGCCAGTTGCTCGTCAAGAGCTGGGGATTCCATACCCCTCCCAGAGGAGTGTAAAGATCAGTAAACCGCGAAATTCTTGCGTTAGTAAAAGACGAGCGAAAGCAGAGTATCTAGAGAGAGTTTAACAACTAACTTTACTTTTTAACCTTGTTTTTTAATTTGCATATTTTTTGTTGTGTTGCGAGTCTGAGACATTCTTTTAATATTAGCTTCAAAATTCAATTACTTCCAAATCCCCCTTCGGATCCTTATACTTTTGAATCTATATATATGTTTTCAGCGTATAAAAGTTTTGAGTGTTTTCGGTTGGGAAGAGCTTCGGGAGCCTCGGGAGAGAATGAAGAGACCAACTAAAGCTCTCAACTTTATGAGACCCAAGGAGAGATAGCTTCCAGACGCCGATTTGGAGGTGACTTCGACGCCGATGACCCAGTTAGGCATTCCTTTCTTGTATTTGTTGTTTCTTTCTCTCTTTATGAATTGATTATGTTATCCTATGCATAAGGATTTGGGTTTTGTGTATGAATGATCGTATTATCGTATAGTTTGGTTGTTTGTGTATGAACCCATAACTAGAATTTCAATACAATTCATAATTGATATAGTTGAGATTTACTTGTAGTAACTAATGGTGCGTAATCATCAGGAATAACATGACCTTGGTTAAATGACCCAAACGTATGTGGTTGTTGCTTAGATTAATTGGTTTTCCTAATTCATAATGTGACTACCTAATTGAATCTAGAGATTGTATCCTAAGTTATTAGGCAGTTAGTTTTAATTAATGATCGTATCTTAATTAAATATGATTAAAGGAAAACTCAGGTTAATAGATCGCGTCAATAACCTACGATTAATAGTTCAAAGAGAGGTAAAAGAAAAGCAATTCAGTGAAATATATTTGATTAGGGCGTAGGGCGAGATTAAACTAAAGAATCGGACTTCCAACGGATTCACCACTTTTATCATTTTTGCATGTTTTCTTTAATTTGCTTTTAAAAGTTAGTTTAGTTTTATTTTCTTATTTTAAACCAAACCAAACCCCCCTCTAAAACCCAAACACCAGTTATTTTCATTTCAAAAGCTAACTAAACATTCTTTGTGGGATCAACCTAGATTTACTACTACTATAGTAGTATATCCAGTTTATTTTACGTAGCGTTACGACACGCTACATCATCTATATATCAACAATATTAATTGCATTGAATATGATTTAATGTATTTTTCATAATAATTTGTATGTTGCATATATAATTTTATTGATATTAATTTCATATAACAAGTTTTGTTTTACTTAATACAGATTTTACAACATTATGAGTTAAAAAAGATTAATCAATATCTATTGAAATTTTGGTTTTTGTTTGACAAAGGGGTCACTTTTGACCCTAATGTTCACACCAATTGAGCCCAATGAACATGTTTGGGCATTGATAAATCTTAGTGATGTTCTCCTTAACTATATTTTGGAATTGGCTATGTTATTCTATGTCTAAAGTTTGGGATTTTTATGTATGAACAATTTAGATAGGCCTATTAGATTATTCATGTATGAGCTCATTGCCAGAATATAGATTGCAATCCATAATTATTGTAAATATGATTCATATGTGATAAACTAATGATCGTTCATCATTAGGGATAACACAACATAGGTTAAGTGACCTAAGCTTATGTGGTTGTTGCTTCAAAAAACTTATTGCCCTATTTTGTAATGCCACCAATTATGGGTTATCTGATAGCTTGACGTAATTAAAGAGCTTGTTTTAATTAGAGACAACCTAAGGGAACTTGGGATTAATAGATCTTGTTGTTAATCAACGGTTGATAATTTCAAAGAGAGGTATGAGAACAACATGATGATTGATTATGTACATTCGTTTGAAGGCTAAGATTGAACTGTAAAGTAGATTCAAAACCCATTGACAAATCCTTATAATTTTTGTTGTTTACTTTAATTTACTTCTATAGTTTAGTTTTATTTTATTAAATTAATTGAATTCAATTAAAACCCCCTAATCATATACATTAATTCATTCATTACAAAAGCTAATCAACACTTTTACGAATACAATCCTTTCTCACCATTACTAGAAATTTAATTGTGTAGAGTTAGGTATTATTTTATGGTGTACTCGATATGCAACCAATATCCCTACAGCTTGGCAAATTTATTAACATAATATGTTGCCCTATATTTTCTCAAGCTCCTTTTTTGCCTTTTAAACATGATTGAGTTAACAAAAATATTGAGTTTCTCTATGCACTCCTTAACCATTTATTAATAAAGATACTAGGCTTCTTAAGAATTCTATCCTTAAGATGTCGCATCAGGAACTTAGCAGAAATAAATTTTGGTTTGTTAGTTGTGAAACAACTATGATCAGATTTATAAGTCTTTACTTTGATATATCTTATCTTCTTGTCATATCCAATGTACAACTCCTAAGGTCATCTATCAATATAACCAAACCAGATCTCATTACTCTTATTCTTTTTCATCCTTATATTGTATTATGTTTGCAATGTATAGTCAATAACAACATTTTTAAAATCTTTTTTAGTTCCAAACTTTATACCCAATCTCCATTATTGGTCCACACCAATTGGATATACCTAATACTTGAACTTGGATATTATAAAGTGATAAGTGCTTGATTGATTATATATTTACTCCCTAACGCTTAGTGATTAATGTTATGATGTGCTTAAGATACTTTTTTTGGTTCATACTTTGTTTTAGGTACAGGTTGGAGAAACAAGAACCAAAATGAGCTAAAAACATACTCTTGTAATTGTCCTATTGATTTTCAATCTTATTTGCCTTTGTGAAACAAGAAGGAGATGAATTAAGGTAAAGATAGGCCAAGGAATGAAAGAAATGAAGTTATTGCAACTTACACAACCTTGTGTGGACCTTATTAGAAGTGTGTAGGAGCCCAAAAATGCAGTTTTGGCCTCTCCTGCAACCTATATGGTTGCATGTGGACTTACAAGACCGTGTAAGTGAGCTAAACAGCTATGTAAGTTGTCGTGTAGCTCATCAAGACCGTGTAATTTCACAGATTTGGGAAAAATGACACACATGAACACCTACATGCTTGTGTAGCTAACCGTGTATTGTGACGAAACCCTAATGTTTACTATAACAGAGAACAAATTAGCTATATAGAGTTTAAAGACATAAAAGGGGGTAGATTTCTTACCTTTTGGAGAGCTTTAAGGAGCTAAACTTCATCATTTTGGTTCAAAGGAGAGATCGAGGCCAATGAACATGTTCGGGAATTTTGTAATTTAGTAGTGATGTTCTCACTTCCTTTTGGAATTGATTGTGTTATTCTATGATTAATATTTTAGGATTTATGTATGAATGATTTAAACACTTCAAATAGATTTTGTATGTATGGACCCATTTCTACGATCAAGATTGCAATATGTAATCATTGTAACTCTGAATCACTTGTTGTAAAATAATGGTCTTGCATCATTAGAGATACCATAGCATAGGTTAAATGACTTGAGATTATGTGATTGTTGCCTAGATTAACCAATTTTCCTATTATGTAATACGATTGTCACACTAAATCTTAAGAGCTTATCCTAGGTTTTCTAATAGCTAGATCTGATTAAAGAGCTTATTTTGATTAGATACAACATAAGGGAAAATGGGGTTAACATAACTTATTGTTAATCTATGGTTAACATTTTCAAAGAGAGATCTGAGAATATCATTAAGATTGATTATGCTCACTCATGTGAAGGTTAAGATTGAACCGTGAAATGGATTTGAAACCCATTGGTTAATTTTATCAAATTTGTAATGTTTGATTTGATTTACCTTCAATAGTTTAATTTAAATTATTTTGTTAATCGAATTCAACAAACCCTAAATCCTAAACACTAGTTTATTCATTACCAAAGCTAAATACACGCTCTTTGTGGATATGATCCTTTGTCACCACTACTACAAATATAGTTATCCAGAGTTAGGTTTTATTTTTTGGTGTGTTTAACATGCATTACAAATTTTGGCACCGTCGCCAGGGATTAAAGTGATTTAGTTTTTGTTTTGATTTTAATTGGAGTTTTGAATATATATTAGTTAATGATTAGTTTTTATAGTTATTTCTTAATCTTTTCATGTTTGTTAGTGTTTGTGTATGGTAATGACAAGATCTTCTCAACACCATCCTTATAATTTGATCCTGAGATCGAAAGGATGCTGTAAAGGGAGTACATCAATGCTAAAGTTTGTCAATGTTGTTTAGGGAAATTTTGCCAACAATATAATCCATATTCCTAGTTCTACCACCCAGGTTGGCACCGATAACTTGAACCTAAGTTATAAAGGGAATAGGAAATAAAAATACTTCTCAAATAGTTCGTGTTGGATCCCAAACTTTTCTTGGAAGTTAGAACTATTGTATGTGAAATATTAGAAGTTAAAAGCTGGAAAATGAATATGTTCATTGAGCATGCTCCAGTGTTTTAGTCATAAATTGATCTCTAGTTATCAAAATGAGATAATTTTTGATTTGGATTAAACTAGAGAGATAAGGCTATAAATTGTTTGATGAAATTGAGCTTAAATTCAGTCTCTAAGAATGTCAATTTTCAGATGGAAGTTGAGAATAGAATATTGTTTTTGGATATGAACAGTCTGAAAATGTTTGGAGTATAACTCTTAGACTATGGAACCAAATTGAATGATTTTGATGTCATTAGAAAAGTGAGACAATGAGGAACATTTGTCTAGAAGGAAGTTTTATCAAAATTCCTTCAATTTCATGATTAGAAAATACCTTGATTTTTGGAAAGAGTTAAGCATGAATTAAATGAATTTTGAGGTATTATTTGTTGGATCCTGTTTCCGGAACCCAACTCTCTTGCGGACTCATATGTCTATTGGACCCTGCTTGTTTCCGAATCCCAACCTCTTGCGAAAATCATGAAACATGTGCGTGTACATATAACCTTGAAGGATTTTTTTTTCATTGAACCCTTATTAGACATTATCAATTCATCTTCATGCTCATAACATCCCAAAATTTCACTCACAATTTGTTCAATGGTGTGCCCTACACAAACAGTCACCATGCTTGAAACCCTTTTCTCCTACTTGTTAACAGAATTTGAGAAACTTAAAATATTAATTTCAATTTGACTTATTCATAGAAATCATAGCTCTATGTCTCTTGTTTGTTTTGGATCAAGAATCAACTCAATCGGAGCTCTATAGCTCAAGATATCATCAAAACACTAAAATGTGCTCATACTCTATTTATGCTCTCTCAACCGACCTCTCACTTACTTTAATAAAAACTCTCTCAACTCAACTCCCAATGATACCAAATTTATAGGAGAGATAACTACATGTCTTAGGAATCCATTGGTTCAAGAATCACTTCAATTGAAGGTCGGATGAGGGAGTTATTCCCAAAAGAATAGACCATGTTTATACCTTAAATAGATTTGTACCTCTCTTGGCGCAGATGCCATAACTTTCACCACAAATGTCAGATTGCTTTCGTTTTTGGACCATTGGAAAGAAGACTTTGAGATCTAAAACTTTTGTGAAGACCACAAATCCTGATTCGGCCTCCAAGAGGGTCAATATTGCAATCTTTCTTGTGCATGTCTATTAAACGGAGATGCATGTCCGTTTAACGGATATGTATCGGGTAAACTGCATCATTTCACCCGAGAAAGTCCATTAAATGGACTTCCATGTCCGTTTAACGGACATGGGTGATGAAAGGGGTCCTTTTTGACCCGTAAAGGTCCGTTAAACAGACTCTAAGTCTGTTAAACGGACTTGGGGCTTCCCAAAACCACTCCAAACCTTCTTTAATGCTTCATACAACCTTCCTAACATCATAAACACTTATAATCTTCCAAAATTTAACTCTTCTAGTGCCAATTTACTTCATAATAACTCAAACATCACACTTATCTCATCAAACTCTCAATTCTCATCTCATTTGATTCATCAAAATCACT
>JAOQMR010000006.1:17344160-17356767 GCA_027563865.1 Erythroxylum pelleterianum | reverse complement strand
CCATAAGAATAATTGAACTTGTCTTGAAATTTGGCTAAGTATTAGCCCCTCCACACGTCCTCTCTAGAAGAATCACAAGCTTGACTACTCCACTTGAATTATCCATGGATGGTTCGGACTTGTCATCAAGGTGAGATGTAATGTGACTTTGAACAAACCTTTGAAGTACTTGTTTAAGCCTTGCTGCACATTGCCTTGTAATAAGTTCACTTGACAAAGTAAGCTTGTTTTGGCGTGTTGCACCTTGATCTCCAATGCCATGGCTTCTTGTATCACTTTGGGACTCCATCAATCACGGGTGTGACTCCATAAAATGCATGCATTAATTAATTAATGTTACACCATGCATAATTCACATCCCCCATTCATTCTTTCATGCATAATTTTTCTTGTTTTCATGCAACATTCAAGACACTCCATTCAACATTCATATAACATTCACACCATTTTCACTCAATTCGTTTCAAATTTGAATTAAAATGCAAGAATTTGTAACCAAAATCAAAATATAAATGTAAGTAAAGTCAATAGAAAGTAGACACAACAATTCACCCACACTTAAACTATGCTTGTCCCTAAGCAAAATATGGGATACTAGACTATACAAGAACAACCAATAGAAACAACGATTTTCCCAAATAATAGTCAAAGATATCAATGATCATTTCAGTAAACACAACCTGAGAATTTTAAACTCATAATACTCCATGAACAGACTATTCTCTACATGGTTAGTCAAAATTAACAAGTACTTCAACTCAAGGACCATTAAAAAGTCTGATAGACACTCACTCCACTCTCCATCCTCTCATACATTCAAAGGTAGGATATATTCACTCATCATTCATTTCATGTAAGGCATCTACCATAGGCTTGCTTACTAATCCAATCATCACCACTCATATCAATCGCAAACATCAATACAAAGGTCATTATTTTGGTTGTAATGGGGCCAGGCTAAGGGCAGGTAAAAGAAAAATCACAGTTTAAAACCACAAAACAAATTGAGCATCTAAAATAATACAGAACAATGAAGTATAAAATGCTCAATTCTTTGCTCTCATTTAACAAGGTTAGCACCTCCCTTTTTCACGTCTCTCCTCTTTCTTTTCATTTTCTGATTGTCTTCTCTTCCCTTTGTTTTTTTCTATTTCTTTTTTAATTTTCTTATTTTTCATTTTTTAATTTTCTTTCTTTCTTTATTTATTTAAAATAAGGAAATCAAGAGAAGAAAAATATAAAGGAGAGATAAAAGTTGTTACAACCATAACCATTCGCAACGCAATAGCCAACTATATGCTATGTTCCCCCTACACTTATTTAAGCAATTACTTCCTAAACCCAAGAATACCATTTCAAATGCCCAACTTGCCTTATGATAGGTACAACAAAAAGGATAAATAATTAAGGTAAAGGCTTATATTTTGGGTTTAAAGAAAGAAAAGGTTTCATGTTAAGCTTAAAGGAGCTTACTAAGGGTAACATTATGGTGGCCTTTTAAGCAAAAGGGGTATATCTTAATTGCCTTCATCATTTCAATGTTTGCAAGATTATGTGATCTCAACTAATATTTACAAGCAGGTTCTAGAGTTCCTTAATCATGAAAGAACACTCTCAACAAAAATACTTGAATTTGATGTTAAATACTTCAAAGGGCTCAAATTCTTACCAAAGAAAAGTGACATTCATTTATCACAACAAACTAATGTCCTTTTAATCGAAATCCATGTTAATCAGTCTAAGTATGCCCGTATACTCATTCATTCATATTATGCATTTCTAATTCTGATTGAGTTTATTTCATGACCTTGTATCTCTAACTATTAAATGGAAAAAAAACAAACATACAACACAAAATCAAACATTTTTTAATTAAATACTACTCCCCCAATGCTTAAATATCACGTTATTCCTAATGTGATAAGAAAATGAAAGAAGGATCTAAGATGTAAAATAACACAAACAAGGACAAACATTAAAACTAAAAGAAATTAAAATAACAAGCAAAAATAATAATAAAAAAGAGAAGTATAGAAATATGATACGAAGGTGGGGGTGGTGGCTGCGTTGATGCAGTATGGAGCATGGCATACTGCATCAAAGAGTGGAGAATAGTTGCAAGGAGAAAAAATAGAAGAGATTGAAAATTAGTTCTGCACACATAAAGCAAACAAACTAAGTTGAGATTTACTAAAAAGGAATAACCAACAAATAATTGAAAAACAAAATAGAAATTGTATGAGTTGCCTCCCATTTAGCGTTTCTTTAATGCCTTGTAGCTAGATGCCTCAATAGTCATGTTTGAGGTGGATCACTCAACATGAGTGATTCCATTGTCTTCTTCTCTTCATTGGGATCTATCTTTAAGAATTTTTCAAACTCTCCCTTAGTTGCATCATCTAACAACTGGTAGTACTCATCAATCTCTTTAACCAAGTCCAATTCCCTTTCTTCTTCCTATAAGGAAAAATCGAAATCTTCATTATTAATTTGATCAACAAGAGAACATTCTTTATAAACAATAGTAGTAGGGATAGGTTCAACATTAAAGATTGAAAATTCTACTGTTTCGCCCAGAACAATCATGGTCAATTTTTTGTTCTTCACATCAATTAAGGTATTGGTAGTGGCCATAAAGGCCTCCCTAGAAGTATGGTTGCCCCTTTTCTTGCTCTTTTACTTCCCCATGTTTAACACAACAAAGTCTATAGGAACAATTAATCCTCCTACCTTTACCAACACATCTTCTATTATTCCTTTTGGATAACGGATTGACCTATCAGCTAATTGCAAACACTTGTTTAAAGGTTTCAACCGTCCTAGATCCAATTTCACATAAATAGAGTAAGGCATAAGATTTATGCTTACTCTCAAGTCAAGAATAACCTTAACCTCATCACCATTACCCATTGATAGTCTCACAATAAAACTCCCTGGATCTTTCAATTTGGGGGTAACTACTACTGAAGAACCGCACTTGCCACTTCTGAAACTATCACCTTCTTGTTTAGCTCAAACTTTCGTTTTTTGGCACTTAGTTCCTCGAAGAACTTCACACAAGCTGGAATGTTCCTGATCGCATCCAACAAAGATAGATTAATATTAAACGTAGAAAACATGTTATATAAATAAGAAAACTGCTCATCTTGTTTTGAAACCTTAAGGTCGCTTGGATATGGAATTGGTGGTCTATAAGGATCAGTCGCCTTATGCAGTCCTATATTGCCTTTGGTTGCATGCCCAAGTTTTTCACCTTTCAAAACATGACTTGAAGAGTTGTGCCCATTACTTACCTCATGCTGCTCGTCTTTTTCCTTGATAAAGCTCTCCTCCTCTTAATTACCTACATCAGATAGATTAGAAGGAATCCTAACATGATTATCAATCACTTTACCACTTCTTAAAATAATAACTACTTGGGCTTGTTCGGGTTAATTGGGTAACCTTCCCTTTTGATTGTTTTGCATTTGAGCAACTAGTTACCTTACTTGAGTCTTAATCCTCTTTACAGAAGCTTATAAGGAGTCGAATCTTTTATTATTCGTTTCTTGATTCTGAGAGGTTACTTGATTAAACACGTTCAGACTTTCCTCCAAAGAAGGCTTTCTTGGTATATTCTAATTTGAGGATTGCCCTTGGAATTGATTTTGCCTCCAAAAATTTTGATATTATGGTTAGGCCTGCACTTGTCAATTGTTGATCTTTCACGAAAAATTGGGGTAGGTTCTCTAACTAGGGTTGTAAGAGTTCGAATATAGATCATTTTGTGCCCTCATTTGAAAACTATTAAGTGAGTTCCCTTATGTAAAAAATTCAAAAAAATACGAATAAACATTAGCTCCATAACCATTCCATAACCATAAGTTCCACATATATATACCACATACCTTTTGATTTGGAACATCTTGAGGTAGTCTCATGGTTATAATTTTCAAATGCTTTGGTATCTCAACCAATTGCATAGCCATTTCTTGGTTTGAGTTCACTTCATGAAATCTAGCTCTTCTCCCCTTCACGCTCTTTTGTTAAGAATTAGCCCCTAACATTTCAAAGATTTCATATGTCTCTTCAGCGGTCTTCTCTCCCACAATTCCTCCTGCTGCATTATCCAATGTATACTAACACTGTTGTGTTAATCTGTCATAGAAGAATTGGTTTTGCATGTGAAGTAGAAAATGATGGTATGGACATTGTATTAGAAAGAGTTTGAAACGTTCCTATGCCTCATGGAATGGCTCTCCATCCATCTGAGTGAAGGTAGCTATCTTCGTTCGCAACTCAGAGGTCTTTTGATGGAAATAACATTTTGCTATGAATTTATTGTACACCTCCTACCATGTGGTCAATGAATCGAAAGGAAGGGTCATCAACTATGCCTTAGCCCGATCTTTCAATGTGTATGGGAAGCATCTCATTCTGAGTTTATCTTCGTTTAAGCCATCCAAAGGAAATTTCTGGAGAATGGTATAGAATTCCCGAATAAAGCTTAAAGGGTCTTTATTGGGAACCCCATAGAAAGATGGCAGCATGTTGTAGTGGATGCTTTTCAATTCATAGTTTCTGGCTGCCTCTCCTAAATGTATGCACGAAGTGGCAGTACTAATTACTGGTCTAACATACTCCTTCATTACTGGCTGCCTTTCAACCATCTATTGATCTTCAAGCTTAGGTTCCTAAAGATTGTCTTCAAAGTTCCTTTGAGGTCCTCTTATCCGATGAATGTTATTAATAAAGGGAACAAGTTTACTTTCCCACGACCCCCTTCCTCGTATAAACAAAATAAAGACAACGTTGAATTTGTAACAAAAACTGCTAAAACAATTCAATGAAATAACACAACAAAAACATATGTACGGATAGATAAAACAATCGACAAAACAATCAAAATTAAATTAAGTATAAACACTAAACACCTCCTCGGTAATTACACCAAAACTTGTTGTGCCCAAAATAAGTTCTAAAAATACCTAGGCTATCCTACTTACAAGTATATGAGGTAATTGAATTAGATTACCCAGGGTTGTCTCTCAAGGAGGTGAAATTGGTTCACTTAGATTAATCTTGAATAAAAATAAAAATATATGCAATCCTAAACATTCTATCCCGATTTGTTGAGTAAATGTTTTAAAGAAAATTACGCAATTATACTAAAAAGTAATCTGATTTAACTGGAAGCAAAAATGATTTGACCATTCTGTATGGAAAACTCTTGAGAAATTAACTTCACTAATTTAATCTCCTGTGCATAACTAAGGTGAATTGATTGGATAATTGCCTTGCTAAAATTACCAATTGGGTTCTAAATTAATTTAAATAATAAACTAAATCTAACTTTCGTGTTCAACAAGTTTATCATCCAAATCAATCATGTAAACCCAAATAATAATTACCTAATTAAGTTAATATATTTCTAATTCATAACTTAAGTTTTTATAGTTTCTCGTTCTAAAGTTAAAGTTCTCTCTCAATCCTTCATTTAATACCAAAATGATGCAAAGGTTGGTCATACTATTACATCTAATAAGCTTAGAAACTATAGCAAACAATAAGACAACAAAATAATAACTTATTCATGCATAGTTGACTAAAATAGTTTCATTGATTCGCAAGAAAAGAAATCAGCCCATCACAGAATAAAAAAGGTTCATCATCTTCATATACTTCAATCCCACCATTATTAGTAAAAAGAAGTATTAAAGAAATAAACAGAGTGATCAAACCAAAATGAACTATCAAAGAACTAATAGAGTAATAAGTTTAGATTCAATAATGCCACATATATAAAAGTAAAACAGAATGAGCAAACAAAGATTGTTCGAATGAGGGAGTTGGCAGTGGGTCTCCTGCCAATCTCAAGCTCTCTACATTAGCTATTGCCTTCCTACTCTGCTTGATTATCACACGATCAAATGCTATCACTGGCTTCATCTCTACCTTCTCTCTATCTATTATTTCTCTTCTTCCTCACCACCGACTAGTTTTTTGTTTTCTCTGCCTCTAGCGTTCTTTTTTTTTCTCTTTTTTTAGTCTCAGTTTTTGTCTAGTCTCGATCCATCTGTCTACCTCTAGCCTCTATTCTCTTTTTATTTGTAGTGCGAGATTAGGTTTAGGTTTTTACGCCGTTAAAACCTGTATCAGATGACACGTAATATTAAATGAATTAGAGAAAATTTTTGTCACACTCGTGACTGTAGGGTTCTCACACCCGTGACTATGCATGCATTAATTAATTAATGTCACACCATGCATATTTCATGTCTAACATTGCTTCTTTCATGTATACTTTTTCTTGTTTTCATGCAACATTTAAGACACTCCTTTCAACATTCATGCAACATCCTTGCCATTTTCACTCAATTCATTTCAAATTTGAATTAAAATTCTAAAATTTGTAACCAAAATCAAAATATGAATGCAAGTAAAATCAATAGAAATTAGACACAATAGTGCACAAAAATTTTCACAAAGACCATAAGACTCTTCTTCCAAATTAGGTACATAACTCTTCTTCCAAATTAGGTACATAACTAGAAGATATAGTTAAGTCTTTTGACACTAATACTCTGCAATAGATGTAAAGCAATTTCAATAAAAGATAAGATCTCAATTCCAAGATATAAGGTCTAGCATCTATAATTTGGAGAGTCAGATGAGTCAGATGGTGGTGGCTATTAACTATTTAGAATCACAAAGTGGAGGAAAGTTACCATCCAAACCTAAGATAAATCTAAAGAATATTAATGTGGTGACCTTAAGGAATGGCAGGGAGCTTGAGGATCCTAAGCAGACCCTACAAAGGATCGACAACAAAGATGAGATTGGAAAGGAGACAGGAGAAGAGGGAGATCCCTCATCTAGCTCAAAGGTAAATTCTGAATGTCCCAATGTAGTTAAGACTAGCCGTCCACCTTTTCTTAGTAGGTTAGCAAAATCAATCAAGAAGGAAAAGGATAAATAAATATTGGAGACTTTTTGAAAGGTAAATATACCTTTGCTAGATGTAATCAAACAAGTGCCAAGAAAGAAAATACCTCCGAAGTGTAGGGACCCAGTAGAGATTAAGAGTTTGAAAACATGGAAGATACTAAATGTGAGTGGTCATCGAATCAAGCCTTATCCTAAAATTTCAAGGGGTAGAAGTGGTGCATCTAAAGATCATAATTTTGTCACATGATGAGAAAACATGCAGTCGAGTCAATGATAATAAACAAAGACACTAAGTATGAGGCAACCCAATTGAAGTGAAATACTCAATGTCTTACATTTAATGTTACATTGGGGACAATGAAAGTTTTAAGTGTGTTGAGGAACTTATTGCTTATGTTTATTTTAAATTCTTTTTTGGTGTTTTAAAGCTCTTTTTACATGTTTTAAAAAACATTTTATCTCTTTATATTGCTTTTAAGATTATATAATTATAATTAGAGAGTAGAATTAACTAGATAAATTCATGAAAACTTGGACATGTATTTTTACTCTTATGATTAATTAATGTACGTTTTCTTTAAAAGAGTAGTGAATAGTAGGTAGACATAAGTAGTGAGATTTGTTGTCTTTTGGTCATGTATGACCTTCATGACATGTACATCTTGACTTTGCCTTGATTTTCTATTCGATACTTCATTTTTATCATATGAATTAGCATGGAAATGATATAGACATTCTTTATTTTAAGAGCTACATTAGCCAAGTAGCCTAATTAATGATATGACCTTTTCTTTTGTTAAGCTCCATTGAGCTTTGTTAGCCTTTTATTTTGTTAACCACATTACAAGCCTTTAACCTAATCAAATGTCTTATCTAATCCTTAAAGCTAGTGAAGCATTTGTGATTGTTGATCTTTGTAGATGCATAGAGCATAAGTGTGGGGGTATGTATATATGCGGGTTAGTTATAATTGATGGAATGTAATTCTTTTATCTCTTATCAATGAATTTTATCGTTAATGTAGTTTCTTTCACTTTTTGTCTTAAAAAAGAAAAAATAGAAAAGAAAAGAAAAAAGAGAATAAAAAAGTTATCAAGTGGAAAATTATTTATTTTATAAAGTAATTCAGGTTATTCTTTCCTTCTAAAGTTGTATGTCATGGGTGAATTGATTATGATGTAAATAAGGGAGAAGTTGTTGTGAAGGGACACTCCTTGTGGTTATAACGAATTGTTTATCATCAATTTTTGTGAGTGATTCCTTCTAATTCCTTGTGCTTCATATGGTTTGTGTTGCAAAGGCTTGAATCTAAGTTGCGAAATAGAGTTTATGTATTCATTATAGTTCATGGAATATTATAAATGTTTATATATAAAGGAATATGTTTAGTCTTTAGCTCTTTAATAAGTATTACATACCTCTATTTCTTTAAAAACAATGGCTTATCATTCATATTCCATGGCCCTAACTCCTTTCCTTTCTTTGTATTAATAGAGAAATTGAATTTAAAAATAAACATCCCCTATACATCTATTAAAAGATCCTAAAAACTATAAGCTTTCTAATTCTTAACTACCTATTAAACAAGTTTTATATCTAACAAAACTCTCAATACCCTCAAGTATATGGATCGTCACTTGTAATATCACCATGAGGAACTAAATAAAAAAATTGAAATTAACTTTGCCTAAGGTAATAAAATATGACAAGAGTGAAAATAATAACAAAAATTAAAGAAATTAAATAAATCAAGCAAATGACAAATAATCAGTGAGTTAGCAATTTAGGGGGTGTTTGTTTTCAATTTTTCCTCGTTTTTGGTTGTGGTTTTCATTAAAAATAAAACTTCTTGTTAAAACACGTTTGGTCGTTATTGTTGCATTACCATGTTTAAAAAAATACAAAAATACAACCATTTTACGAAAACAAGAAAAATAAAGTTCCTTAATATTTCACAGCAGGTTTTCGTTTCTTCTAAAACAGTTTTTTC
Source organism: Erythroxylum pelleterianum (assembly GCA_027563865.1). Lineage (NCBI taxonomy): Eukaryota > Viridiplantae > Streptophyta > Magnoliopsida > Malpighiales > Erythroxylaceae > Erythroxylum > Erythroxylum pelleterianum. The sequence continues at coordinate 17,347,850 of JAOQMR010000006.1, read as the reverse complement.
TCTTTATGCCGCATCTTCATCTTTAGCTATGATTTTTCTGGCGACTCCAAGTTTGTGATCTATTAATATTATCTATATTTATTCTTTTCCTTTTCTCTTTCGGTATGTGGATATGGCTTGCTGTGATTTTTCTGGCGACTCCAGGTTCGTGCTTTATTATTATGTTTCTATGATTTTTCCACGTTTTTGGTGTCTGTGTGCGATTTCCTATCTACTTATTATTCGTATTTGTTCTTTTCCTTTTCTCTTTCAGTATGTGGATATGGCTTTGTACTGTTATGTACATGATTAGATGACCTTGTATTGCATGCTCTGTTTTGGTAGTGTGGTTGTGAAACACTGTTAATTTGTTACGACCAAGATTCTCTGTACAATTCTAACTTGCAGTAGCAGACAACAAAATTTTTTGGATTACAAGTTTACTTCTGAGATGTAACGATGAGTTCTGATTGATATTCAGTTGAATTTCTACAACTTGTTTGTGATTTATGTTTGATTTTGGTTGGTATGTTTTGCTCATCTAGTCACTATATATTGGATAGGTTAGATATATAAAATCGAGCTTTATTGTCTCTTTTAAAATGTACAATCACTTTCCATTGTATGTTTATGCAAGCAATGATTAGAACAACTCCAATCCACTTCAAACTGGATGATAATGTTCTCCTTATTTTCCAACTTTGAGTAGTCTCTTCCACATCTGTAGTAGAGTTGCTTTCGTTCCCCTTGTACACGAGGAAAATAGCTCATGGCTTAAGACCTAAAGAAGCAAAGCATCCACCATGCAATAGTGTAAGCATGAAAGGCATGTATCTGTTGCATGAAAAAAAATGGTAGGTGACATCTATTTACGTGCCTTTCATGCAACAGTGTCTTTCATGCATTAAATGCATTTCTACGTTTATGCCTCCTATGGATAGCTGAGTAGGTAGAGTGAGGGTCACCCATGTAATCAAACAAAACCAAATGCACTTCGTCCTCTTCATTTCTATGTCTCTTTATTCATCGAACAATCATTTCTGACTTCAAATTCTGGTAAAGTTCAATTCTTTCTGTGCTAAACATGTTAAACTATACAGTAGAGTCTAAAACAGTAGAGGCCAGTGATGGTGTGAAACTGCACACAAGGCTTTTCAAGCCAAAAGAAGAGATTAAAGAAATTTGGTGATTGTTCTTGTTTATCCATTTTCAATCTTAGGTGGTTGTTAAGTGTTATTGAAAGGAATAGCATATGGTTTGGCTGGTAAAGGTTACAGAGCTGTGACTTTTGACATGAGAGGTACTGGGACTCGGGACGAGTTTACTAGTGTTAAACAGCTCCAGAATAAGCTAAGTTCAACTACAGGATGAAATGAAACTCATTTAATTGAAGGAGCAAGCTACTTCCAAATGGAGGGCCCTAAATTTGATACACAGATGGTGAACCTTATTGTTGCTTTCATCGAATCCCTGTAGGAAAGCTTGTGAATGGTTTTAGTTCAGATTGAATCCTGCTCTGGTGCTACTCGTATCTTGGAATTTGCGTCGTTCTTTACATAGAGTGGATGCAGGACACGACTTTATCTATTTTTGTCTTCATGTCATTTAATGTAGCGTGGTGGCATGGAGGCTTTAGAAGACATTCTTGTCTTCACACATTTATGATCATGCCTTATTTTCTTCTCACCTTTACGTCTCTTTAATGTAGCATAGAGTAGAGTCCTATTCTTGTCTTCATGTCATTTAATGTGGCATATGGAAGCATTTAATGGAGGCTTTATCCTGAAGACATTCTTGTCTTTGCTAGCCTTGTCTTCACGAATTGAAATATTAAATATTTGTACAGTAGCTTATAAACATGGAGACCTGAGAATTGAAACATTAAATATTTATACAGGAGTTTAAAACAGTGAGTTGAATTTGATATATATGTAGCCGTTGTCATCATCTTTTGTTAAGTTCTAACTAATCAAAAGTAGAAAAAGGTTCTCTTTCTGTCATATATTGTCTTCCTATTATTATAGAAGTGAACTTACTCTGCCACATGACTTTATTATCTTCACGTAATAGCTCTTGTTATTGTAGAGAACTGATGTTTTTTTTCCTAGTGTGGAGTACAATGCATTGTCACATGTTTATTTTAAATTATATTTAACATTTAATACTTTGTAAATATTATTGTGATTGATATCACTTATATGTTATTACATTTAGTTATGGAAGGCTTGAACAATATGAATGATGACAATGATTGTATGGAAGTAAATGAAAAAGATAAGGTATGGAATGATACTATAGAGATGTATTTAATCTCCTTGATGGTTACAGAACTGAAGAAGGGAAATCGAACAACTACTACCTTTTCGAAATCTGATTGGAAGAATATTAAAGCAGGGCTTCAAACAAAGTTCAATAAGGAATACACTGATATTCAATTGAAGAATAAGTATAATGGACTAAGGGACAGATTGAAGAATTTGAAGAACTTACTCAAAGAGACAGGAATCAGTTACAACTCTTTTACTGGTGAAGTTAATGCTACAAATGAATGGTGGGAAAATCTATTTAAGGTAAAATATATCTTTTGTTTTGTTAATATATAATATTATATACTATTCATTCTCATTTATTTTTTTCATCATTATAGGCGCATAAAATGGCTCACAGATTCAAAAAAAAGGATGTAAGGAATTTTTCAACTTGTGTCATAATTTTGGAGATACTTCTGCAACTGGTGTGTATGCACATCCATCAAATAAATCTCTATCGAATAGTACAAATGAGGAATATGGAAATGATAATGATGAAGATTACTTGTATAATAGAAAAGAAGATCAAGATAAAAGTTCTCCATCTATGAGAAAGAAGTCTCCTAAGAACAAGAAGGCAAAGAAGACATATTCTAATATTGTAGAAGAAGCCTTATTTATATTTAGTGAACAATCAAAAAGGAAGAATGATTTACTTGAGAAAAAATTGAGGAAAACATCATCCACTGTAGAGAATAGATCTCAAGAGTCTAACATGATGATGGAATTTCTGAATTCTTTAGATGAATTGGGTGTTGACAGTATGCAATATGGAAAAACTATGAAGGATTTACATAATTCTCCCCTTTATCGGGATATTTTTTTGAAGATGACACAAACAAGGAAGCTGGATTGGATTATGTTGCTTTAGTTATATTTTCATGTTATTACATATCGAATTTTTATTGATTTGACATTTTTATATTAATCACTATTCTATATTTTGAACATTTTTAGTTTGTGCTTTGTATGAATAATTGACTTAATTTTAAGTTTATATTTTGTATGAATATTTTTCTATATTTGATTCAATATACTTGATTGAATAATTTATTAATTATTTAATGTTGACATTGTAGATACATGGATTTCTTATCAGATTTCAAATTAGATTTTGATGATGAACTTAAGTAGGTAATCATTATTGCTATAGCTGTTGGAGAGAACAAATATTTTCATTTACAAAAGCAACCATGTAGAACTTCTGCTTTACCAGGTCATAATTGGACATTAGAACTTTTGAATGGAAATCCTACAAGGATTTATGAAAACTTAAGAATGAGAAAGACAATCTTCTTGAGCATATGTGATGAGTTGAAGAGTTTAAGAGGCTTAAAGGCAACAAATCATTTGACTGTGGAGGAATAAGTAGCAATTTTCTTGATGACTATAGGGCATGGTG
>JAOQMR010000006.1:17322935-17336202 GCA_027563865.1 Erythroxylum pelleterianum | reverse complement strand
TACCGTTAGAGACGGTCTACGTTGGTCGTTATGGTTTGATTGTTTATACATACACATGGATCCTGGCTTTCGGGAATATCCCGGGACAAAAATTTTTGTTTTCCGCACCGTGTCCATGTGATGGACACACCGGGATTTTCCCTACAGAATTTACAGTGCTTTATTTCTTGTAGTATATCTAGTTGTAATTGAGCAGCTTGATCTAGTTTAGTTTCTAATAGATTTTGTTAGGTTATCAATTAGGATACTAGTCTTGTTAATTCTGATTCTAATTGAGTTGTACTCATAGCTTATCTTATACATATTAAGATAAATTGGAAAGTTGGTTTTGAATTGTTTCCAATTGTCTTTGGTTATATTCGGTAGTAGGTTGAGTAATTTTGAATGTTGCATTTTCTGGATTTTGCAGAGATAGAGGAATTGATAAGGAATTGGTTCTGAGTAAAGATGGAATACTTGAAGTTGGTGAAGAGAAAGAATGTCTTCTGGTTATTTGAGATTGCTGTGTGGAAATAGGGTATTGAATAGAAGGTAATGGTGTAAGTTTTTGTTGAAACTTGATTCCTACTTTGGCTACTTCTGTAAATAATTGATCTAAATATATTTGTTCGATATCTTTAAATTCGATACTATGACGTGAATTAGATAAAGCGTAACTAGTTTGATATGTTATAGAAAATGGATATTGTCCTTCTAACATTAAATTTTCTTTATAAAATTTATAGGCTATTGTTATTGTTTTGTTTAATTCTTGTGAAATAAGCGGGATTCCTAGTTTTAATCTTGTATTAAACTTAATTTTTCCATAAGCTAAATTTCCATTCATAATTCCTAAGATTTGATTGTTAAGATCAGTCATTCTTTCGTCAAGAATAGCCATTCGAATAGGCGAATCTATTCCTTCTTGAAAAGTTGATTTTAATAAAATTTGTATGGTTGAGAGATGAATATATCCTATTTTGATTCTTTGTTTTTCAGGGATTGATAATAATTGTTTACTGATTTGTTCTTGATCTATTAAATTGATTCGTAAATGTCCATTGCATTGATCAATTCTTACGGGAGTTTCGTAAACCATTTTTCCAAAATAAATAATATTTTCACGAGTAAATAAATTTCGAAAAATTGAATATTTATGAATATCTTGTCCAGTTTTAAGATTGAGTTGAGTTTTAGCAATTTGTTTCTTCTTATCATTTTTTATTAAAGTATTAACTTGAAAAGTGCCTAATGCTTCAGATAATTCTAAAGTGTCTACATCAAGTATAGTGGATGTCATTTTATATTCTATGATATTCAAGATGTCTTCGTAAACTGATTCTAAAGATGTTAATAAAGTTGTATTAAGTAATAATAATTGTCTATAAACTTCTATAGATTGATAATAAGGTCTAAATGCTTGTCTATTTACACTTGTAAATCGTAAATAATTAAGTCTTTCTTCAAAATAACTAATTTTGTCATTAATAGTTGCTATATTATCTTCTGTTTCTATTAATTGTTCTCTAATTGTAAAACAAATAGAACAATTAGTATTCATTGATTTCTAATGTATAAAATTCAATTTCATCTTCTGGATAATCAAAAGGATTTTGTTTATCTATTTCGCTTTCACTATATGGTTTATCGTTATCACTATCTGCTGAACTATCTTCAGTAGATATATTATCTAAATCTAAATTGGTAGGTTCTTGTGATTCTTCTATATCATCTTCCGATGTATAATATCCTACATATGCTTCGTTATCTGAGTCATTATCTGATTCAGCATAATAATATATATGATTTATATGATTTTCGATGTCTCTTACAATAATATAGTTGAGTATTTCTAACTCAAATAATTTTCTCCACAAATAATCAAGACATATAAGAAAATAATGTTGACTAAGAAATAAATAATAGTTGAGATCTAAAGAATGAACATATATCAAACTTAATTGTAAAAACAGTAATAATGGTTGTAAATAAAGAAAACAGAAATAATATTCAATTAATTGAATTAAATAAATCATACAATAATTTATGAAATAAAATAAGGATGACATGATGATGTATGAATGGCTAACTAATTAGATTTTTCATTTGATTTGTAGCTTTCTTTCTTTCTTCTTTTATAGATTTATATTCAAATTGTGCTTGTGCTAGTAGTGCATGTGTCATGAAAAATAATTGATAATGATGATTTTTTTTAGCTTGATCTATGGTGTCTTGATAAAGCTGAATATAAGAACGAATTTTTTGTTCTAATTGCAAACATTCATTTATTATTTGCTTAAGATGTCTGATTTGATCGAAATACATTAACAAATAAGTCGAGAAATAAGATCCTTATAGTTGGCTCTAGATTGTACAATGAGTTCTTTCATTTCATAACATAGTTCTATAGCTTTTGCAGTTTCAGTCATGATGATCTTAGCAGTGTCTCAGAGTTCTGTTTCTTCTGGGGGAGCTTCTTGAAAAATGCGATGAGCTCTTCTATTATTTGCAGCATAGGTGGTAATATTATCCTTGATTAATGCTTCTCTATGATATGTGCATGAGATTAAGTACTTAAGTGTGTGCTTATGCTCAAAATATGTGTATTGATTGGCCATATCTGATAAGAAATAAGAGATACTGATAGATATGAATGATGAATATTATGATGAATAATATGCTGAATATTAGTGATGAAGCTGTCATAGAATAAAAACAACGAATACCTGTTTCCGACTGCAAAAAACGCAAAACTGATGCTGATATGCAAAGAGGATTTTGGAAAACGAAGTTGTTATTCTAAGAGTTTCATACAAACTTCATCGTCCAAAGCTCCTTATATAGGGAGCGGAAAGAGAAAGCAAAAGGAAAAGACAAAAGATGAACTGACTAAAGAAAAAGAAGATTCGTCGGTGAGACGACATAAAGACTAAAGACATAAAGAAAAAGTGAAAAAGAAAGCATCTTTGTACATTTTTACATTGGATTCGGGTTACGATACCCTACATCATTTGCTTTTGACTACATTTTTTGCCTGTCCTTTAATCTTCAATAATTGGTGCTTCGTTGTCTTGGGCCAGACTTGTTATTGGACAGAATAGGCAAGTGTGTAAATCCCACTCTCTTAGTTGCTTACAGATTGCGTATTTCCATGCATCCGTGAGTTCTTCGAAAACGCCTGATAATTGTACAAATGGTTCCATGAATTTTTGAAGAATGTGAACTGCTTCAGTAGTAATGGCTGTTTTGTAGGTTGAAACCAATAGCATGTTATATCCTTTGTAGTTGATTTTGACGAATGAATCATTGGAAATCCTTTGACATTGAATGAATATTCCCTCGATGCAATTGAGATTAAATTGGTTGATGAGGTCCCAACTGAATGGGTGTCTGCATGCTGGTTCTATTGGTGGACATGATCCATTGCTGATCCCAAGTTGTACATACGCTATTTTAGGTACTATGACTGCTGCGTCCTATGCTGGATCTTTGACTTCGAAGATAGGATAACTGCTGTAGAATTTAATGTATATTTCTCGGTCCTTGGCAAAACGATCCTTGTAAGCCTTGATTGCTTGAATAAATCCACTGGGAAATTCTGATAAAAGATTCATGCTTTGTAGATAAATTATGTCAATGAGTCCACTTTGGAATAATAAGTAAGTAGCTAATGGTTCTGCTCCTGGTAGTACTATTGCTTTGGGTCTGAAACGTTCGCGGTTTTGTGGATAATACTGGAATACTTTCATTTCTTCAGTCCATTCGTTGAGTGCTTGGAAACAGTCACAGAAAGCTACTGATGTAATTAATTTTGGGCTATCTTCTTTTATTGTATCCTTCATGGGAAGAGAATTGATTCTTTCTAAATAAATAGAGGTAGAATTAGGAATCTTGCCTAATACTTGCATTCTGGATGCTGATGAACTGTTTGCAGGAGTGGTTAATGTTGCTTTATACTGAGGCCTTAGTGGTGGATTTTGATGTTCTGATAATGCTTTTTCGGCTTCCTTTCTGCTTGTAAAACTTTTGTGAATAATTCCTTTTTTACCGGTGATATGGATAGCTGCTTGATGCCATTCTTCATAAATGCCTGCCATGGGTCCATTATAGATGACATAAAATTTGGTGTCTTTTTCATGGTGTTTGGGTATAGGTGTGACTCTGGTAGGTATGGTTGATGGTATAGGTGTATTAGTGGTTGTAGTGGATGAGGATTTTGTTGTATTGATAGGTTGTTTGGCTGGATTCACAGATGTCTCTTGTTCTTCAAGATGAGCTAACGTGGCTAGAATGTGGTTTATCTCTTTAGTTAAATTGCTTGTTTTCTGCTGACATTCTACTAACTCGGCTTGCTTAATAGCTAATGTATCCTTTAACTATTGAATAACTACTTCCATTCTCTGGTGAGGATATCTGCAAGAAAATTGTTTGAAGACTTTATGTATTGTATTTGAAAGTCGTATTGCAATAATTCCATCTGCCATCTGATTAGACGACCTTGATTATAATTGGATCTTATGTTGTATCTTATAAATCCACATAGATACTTTGAATCTGTTTGAATCAAAAATTCTATAGGTAATAAATCAACACGCCACTTTCTCAATGTGTTTGAGACAAGCAAGTGTTTCTTTTTCATGAACTGGATACTTCATTTCTGCTTGATTGAATGTTCCATTGATATATTTGCATAATAAGTATTTCTTGTTTTTGGGTGGTTGTGCCAAAAGGCATCCTGCCCATGTATCAATACTTGCATCAATCTGTACTAATAATGAATCATTGTCGAAATAATAATAAAGAGAAGGTAACGTCTTGCATAATTCCTTTAATCGACAAACTGCTAAAGTATCATTGTGAGTCCAACTCCATTGTGTTGTAGTGTTACATTTTCATTGTGACGTTCTTCTTTCCTTGGCTAAATCTTTGAGAAATCCTTGGTCGGATATATAATTTAATAATCCTAAGAATTGTTGCACATGTGTTCTGTTTGTTAACTGGTTTGGAAATAAATTTAATTTTTGTAAGATATTAGGTTCTATGCCTAGATAGTGTATTGATTGTTGTGCTATTCTTGCTTTTGGTTTGCTTAAAACTAAACCTTTATCCTTACATTTTGTAATACTATTTTAACTTTCTTATAATGATCAAGTTTATCTTTATTAGAGTAGATAATAATATCATCAATATAAACAAATGTAAATTCTTCTAGTCCTTTGAGATTTTTATCCATAAATCTTTGGTAAATACTTGGAGCTTGCTTTAAACCAAATGGTAACACATTCCATTGATAATGTTTTTGAGGTGGACAACTAAATGCTGTTAATTCTTTTGTATTGTCGTGTAATCTAAGTTGCCAATAACTATATTTTGCGTCTAATGTAGTAAACCAATGATTTCCTTTGAGTTTATTGATAATAAAATCTTTTCTAGGTAATTTATATGCATCTCCTATTGTTGCTTCGTTTAATTTTTTGTAATTTATGACCATTCGTCTTTTTCCTCTTCTTTGTTCTGCTGCATTATTTACATAGAAAGCAGGTGCAGAATGTCTACTTTTACTAGGACTAATGATTCCTTTAGTTAATAAGTCGCTACATTCCAGACTAAATTCCTTAAAATCTTGTTGCGTATAAGGGATATTGTTAACTATATTTATTTCTCGCGTGGGATCCTTTAATCGAATTTCTATTAGTTCATTATTATGATTTTTTATAGGTTCTAAAGGATTATCGCTACATATTGAATCTAATAAAGTTTCTACTTCAGTCTGAATAGTTGTATTGTTGAGTAGATAAAAGTGTAGACTATTTATTCGTTCACTAATTAATTTAAGTTGTTTATAATAAGCAGTATGATAAATAGGTATCTTAATAATTACTGCATTTTGGTTTATTGATTTGATAAAAGGGGTTTTTAATGTTATATAATGTAAATACTGACAAAAAGGGTTATATAATCGTAAAAAGTTATTTCCTATTATTAAAGGCAATCCTGATTCAAGTTGATAGATAGAGGGTACTGTAAATGTGTATCCTTCTATTAATATGTTTATGCAATAGCTGACATACCATAAAAATTTATAACTTCCATCGGCTATTCGGATTTGTAAGGGTTTGTCTAACTTCTTCCAAGGTAGTGGTATTTGTTTAGATGCAATGCAAATAGTTGCTCCTGTATCTATATAAGCATTGACTTTAATTTTCTGAACTACTACTTGAATAAAGGTTGCGTTGGGATTGAGTTGTTGATTCTGAGTAGTTTTCGCTATCCGATTCATTGTCAGTTTCATAAAAATATAATGAAGAAATAGTTGAATTTGTATCATACTCAGATTCAATAAGTTCTAATTGGTTTTGAAATGCTGAATTTAATATATGAATATTATTTTTAAATGGTTTTTCCTTTTTCTTTGGACACTGATTGGCATAATGGCCTTGTTCTTTACATAACCAACATGTACAATTTTTCTTTTTTGTAGGACAATACTGTTGTTTTGGTTTAAATTGTCGATACTTATGGCGTCTAAAGTATTTGCGATAAGGTTTTTTGAATGGTTTAAATGATTTTTGTCTAAAAGATTTTGACGGATATTTTTTCCATCTATAATTTTTCTTAAACTGTCTTCTAAAAGGTTTTCTTCTGAATTGTCTTTCACATCCATATTGCTGCGGTACGTCTCCATTTTTTGAACAACATAGTTGTATAGTTTGATGTTTTAATGTTTTTCTTAATCGTGATTCTAAACATTGTTGAGCTAATATTTCTTTTGTGACTAATATAGTGCCTCCTAAATTATTTGCTATTGAATGATTCTCTATTCTTTCTTGAAAGGTTTCACTACTTTTGTATTCATTGGGTAAAGTAATTTTTGTATAAATACTTGTGTGTATAATTCTTGTTCCATTCTGGTTAATTCATAATAGTGTTTTCGAAATTCACATATGTAATTTTCTAGATAACATGTATTACATATTCTCATATTATTTAGATGATGTACGGCTGATTTTCTTACAGCAATTCTACTTTCTTGTCTATATAATAAAATATCTCTTCCTATAAATTCTTTATAGATTTCTTCTGTTATTATTTCAAATGTGTCGACGTCTGTAGTAGTATTTTGATAATGAGGTGTGGCTTTTAATCCTATTTCATTTTCAACTAGGAAATTATGAACTATTCCTGATGTTTTATATGTTGCAAAGTTCCATATATAATCTTTATTTTGAGGGTTTTCTCCAAAGGGTTTTTCTATATGTAATAGTAATTCTATTTTTCTTTGCCACTCATTTATTAGTGCTTCTGGGTTTTTAACACAATCTAAATTTAATATACCATCACTTCCTAAAGAAACATATTTTGGTTTGTATTCAATTGGATATTTTCGTATTTTATTATTTTCTTTTCTGTAATATCCTTGATTGTTTAATTTAGTGTTTTCTTGTTCATATCCTATTCCTACTAACTTACTTTTCATTTTTAATAATTCTTTTTCATGTGCTCTTGCTTCTCCAGCTTTACTGGTTTCTGGGTTATCTTCTGGTCCTCTCATTACTATGTCTTTTTTATCATCTTGCATATATATTTCCTGATCTGATTCCCATTCATAGATAATTTCATCATTTTCTTCTTTTTTGCTTAAAGTTGTATTTATTTGTTCTTGAGATGTTAGTGTTAGCTTATGTACTAATGTTGTTAATTCTGCTAATTGTTGTTGAACATTTCTTTCTACATTTTCTAGAGACTCTTGATGTTCTATTTCAATATTATTTTGTATGTCTTCCATTTTAATGTAATCCGTGCATGTGAGTTTGATGCATATTAATATAAAATTCTATTTCTCCATTAAATAGGTGTATACTCTCGATGATTTCTTGTAAATGCGATCGTAGTTCTTCTATGATTAATGAATTTAAATCTTCGATAACATTATTGGTTATATAATTTATTAAATTATCTTCAGCGTTTTGTGCTAATGTGTGATATCGAGTAATTAATTCTTGAGTTTTGTTAATATTTTCGCTAATGAGTAGACATATAGAACAATAGTTATCCATAATGATGAATTGCTTGATGAAAACTATGTAAATAGGTATAATTAGATAGTCGTCTTTTAAGATAAAGATAATTATTATAGGCTGATTTAACTTCATATTTTAGTTCTTCTAACATTTGATCATTTTCTTCGGTGGTATTTGTAATTTCTATCTGTTCTTCATAATTTATTAATCGATCTAATTCAGTGTTAACTTGATTATGAAATTCTGTACATTCTCTTTCTAAGGCATTTTTTGCATTTATTAACAATTGACAAAATGAGCAAGGATTTGTATTTCCTGTATTTATTTGCGTTTCCTTGGTTTGGGTATGATACCAATTTGCGTGAGTAACAGCCCCGGCGGAATTCAATTTGACCCAATCAATTTTAAGACCTTCCTATACCAAGTTATCTTTTATATATATATATATAATTTACCTCCCAACGCAATTCCAAATTGTAAACATTTCGAGAAGGCAGCCGCTGCCTCCTGCCTGTGGGGTGCATACACATTTGGAAATTCAATAAGCAGAGCAAGAGAAATAAGCAGACGATGCTCAGGGTTGCAGCGAGGAAGCTTTCTTCACTCCCACAATCATGGAGGCCTTCGCAAGCCGCCTCCTCTACGATTCTATCTCGCTATCCCTTCAACTGTTCTGATTCATCCGACTTCAAATCGGGGCCTCTCAACAATTCCCATATTTTCTGGCCCCACTTCCTTCTTCCTAACAGAGGTTAGGGTTTTCGTTTCTTTTCTTTTGCAAATGGTTACCAAATTTGAGGATTTTCTTCCTTAGTCATCGTTTTGTGCGTTTTTTGCTCTTTATTTGAATTGGGAATCCTTCAAGCATTGGTTGCTTATGAGTTTTGTGAGATTTATCAACGACTTTGCCTACAAGGAGCTCCCAGCTGTGCGTATTAATTTTGAAGTTGGGAATTTGGTGTTTAGAGCTCTGGATTCAGGTTTTGATCGTGATGTGGCACTAATTAGATTTCGACGTAATAGAACTTGGGGATTGTGGAGTTTGTGATGTTGGATACGATTTTTGTTGTTTATTTCCTAGAAATAGATGATAATGAAAGATATGTCTCAGATTTAGCCTATGAATACCTTTATCCTGTGTTCGTCTTTGAGATTTCGATAACGTGTTTTAGAGCTGATTGGAGTAAAAGACGAGGGGATTAGATGGTTGTCAGATTTCTGTGAATTATGAGTCGGAGTGATGTATGTTAGTGACGTTTGAGGGAGACAAATTAAAGGGAAGAAGATATAAGACTGGTAGCACGAAGCTGAAAATGCTATTTGAATTGAATGTTGAAACATTACAATTTTCTTGATTGTTTACCAGTTCTCATATAAACTACCAGGGAATATAAGCCCAGGGCTACTAGGGAAGAGGGTGAAAACTAGCTAGGAATGTGTTTGATTAACCTTTTTACATACTTTGTGCTTATATGCTATTATATCCTCAGAGTGCATTCTGTTATATGCTTATTCTGTAGACAAATCTGACTCTATATTGTTGTCTGTGACAACCTTGTTTTACTCATTGAGGTAGCCAATTTATGACCAATACACTAACCAAGTATTTGGCTGGAGATTTACTAATTTTAAGTTAGTTGTCGAACCTACATGTTAGCAATTTTTGAATAGAAGGTGGGGAAAATTGAATAGAAAGAAACTTATTGGTCACCTCTTCTCATTGATACCTGTCCTTCTTATATCCAAGTTGGATGACAAGGATTTGCCCTCATGATTCATTTAACTTTGGTGGTCAAACATTATCTTTTCTTGTGAGGAAAGATGGAAAATCCTATGTTAAACTCAGATGCAGAACCGAGTTGAATGATATTGTCGTTGGTTATCTTGGTAATTTTATGTCATGCGCCCATTTTTTATAATTTTTCTTGCAGTAAGAGAGTTCTGCTATGAGTTCTCCCCTGGTTCTTTTATGGATGTATCCAGAAGATAGCAAATAAATTGTATTGCGCGGTGCACTTCTTGGAAATGACCATAAAGTTTCTTTCCCTGCCATCATTTATTGTCTGCTTGTCTTATGATTATCATGCAAAATTAGTGCAACTATTTTCACCTTATGACATTAGCTTATCATTCTCTGCAGAGCCATAATTTGCACTCACTTTATTCTTGAGATGATTCCTTGTATTATTTTCTTTTATTTTCTCCTATTCTGCTTTTGTAGTTGCGATACTCTGAAGCATCCTTTTGAAATATTTACCTTAAATTCCATATCTCCTTCATTACTGACTCGGAATCTATGCCCTTATTATGCATATTTACAAATTACTCTTGATATTCCCTTTTCTTTACTAATGTGATAGGTGCCATGCAACTGATCATTTCTCTTCCGGTCTATGGTGTGTATTCTTCTTTTGTGCATTAGGTTATAAGAACCTGAAAGTTTTTTTTTTTTCAAAATCAAATTCAAACTGTTTATAAGCTTAAATGACACTTCACTTTGACACAAGGTAGATGAAGGATACACTTGTATTCACGTCAAATGGAAAACTGAAGCAGGAAACATATCTTATTCCAAACTGCTGTTGTAACTATTTTCTAATACGGCATCTAGTTCACTAATTTGCTGAATCGGCTGTATAGAAGCACTAATATGCGTCGCTATGTTTTGTTTTCTGGTGTGTATGATTTCTGAAGGTCAGATGGCAATTTTATTGCAGTGATAGCTGAGGTGATTAATGTAATGAGTTTAAGTTGCATGGAAGGTTTTCTTTGAGTTGAATGCTTTGTGAAGAATGTGGAAAGCAGAATGCTGGCAATTCAGATGTGGAGGGCAAAGTGACATTGAAAAGCATTTTGTTAGCCTTCTTTGGTAATTAATTTATATAGATTGAAATTAATTTTGACGATTCAAACCCTTTGACTGGCCTCTTGTGTATGTGACAACTATGGATATTTTGTTGTGAATAATTATGTGAACAATGTTGACCCTATCCATGAATCCTTACGATTCTATCCTACTGATGATGGATCAGGATATGAATCTCTTACTTTCAACCAACATCAATTTCTTCTGCAATTGCTGCACCAGCTACTGGTATTACTAGGGTTTATAGTGAGGATATTAATATTTTTCTCTTTCAGGATTTTCTACTGAATCACTTACCCCAAGAAATGAAGACAGCATAGTTGCAGATGTTCCAGCAACTGTGCTAGCTGTCAAGAACCCCACGTCTCAAATAGTTTATGATGAGTACAACCATGAGCGTTACCCCCCTGGTGACCCCAGCAAGAGGGCATTTGCTTACTTTGTTCTTACTGGTGGCAGGTTTGTCTATGCTTCATTGATCCGTTTACTTATCCTCAAGTTTGTGCTGAGCATGTCTGCAAGTAAGGATGTTCTTGCACTGGCCTCTCTTGAGGTTGATCTCTCCAGCATTGAGCCAGGCACCACTGTGACTGTTAAGTGGCGTGGGAAGCCAGTTTTCATCAGACGCCGAACAGAAGACGATATTAACCTGGCTAACAGTGTTGACTTGGTATCTCTTCGAGATCCACAGCCAGATGCAGAAAGGGTAAAAAACCCTGAATGGCTTATTGTTATTGGGGTCTGTACACACTTGGGTTGCATTCCTTTGCCAAATGCTGGTGATTTTGGTGGATGGTTTTGTCCATGTCATGGCTCACATTATGACATCTCTGGTAGGATTCGCAAGGGGCCAGCTCCATATAATCTTGAGGTGCCCACGTATACCTTTTTGGATGAGAATAAGTTATTGATTGGTTGAGATTTTTTCACTCTGGCAAACCATGGTTATTTTGGGTAATGTTTTCGTTTACATTTGATAATGTCAAAGATTTGTTTCAGATCTCAATTTTGCCCCATAGCATGGTTCTTTGGGGTATGTTTAGGAACATTCTTCATACCGTAACTGCTTGTTGGTCCTGCTATGAGTTCTCAATAAGTTGTTTGAAAGGATGGATGCTTTCTTGAAATGTAATTTGTTTCAAGATGCTTCTATATAATTGTTGTAGTCGCTGATCAGGGGCTTCCTGGGTGTTAGTTACAATTTATGGTGTTATATGATGCTGCGAAACATTTGATGATGGTATGTTGTATCGCGGGGACACTGTTGTCGAGTGTCGTACTTTTAGTGAGAGTTTTACTCACCATCAGAAAAGGGGAAAAGAAATCATGTATGGGTTAAATATGGAAGTAACTAATCGGATAACATCCCAAAGATGAGAGGCAAAGGGAGAAAAGAAAGTAAATTCTATGCTATGGTTGGATTTTAATGCTTGTGTTGATGAATGGCTTCATTAATTTGTAAAAAAAGCTTTATCATCTCTCAATTATGCCCTTAGCATACACCATTCCTTTCTCGATCAGGTTAAGCTCCTTCCTCATTTGGTTTACTTGTTGATCATCCCCTTGAACAATCCCCCAAACATCATTTTTACTTTGATATGCTCCTTTCACGAAGCCCTCTTCCGGTAATATGCTCCTTTGCAGCCACATGAGAAGAATTAGTTATATGAAACTTGAAACAACATAACCGGCACAGAGTTGCCATCACTTGTGCAATTGGACTTGGGATTTGCCGAAGTCTGGACAAGTTATAGTAAGCACGAGGGCAACAACTCCCATGTTGACGTAGGTGTCGTAAGGTAAGCAATGGTCCTTACCGGTCGGATATATTTCAAAAAGACTTGTCATGGTAAGAAACAAGGAGTGAATAAGCACACTTGGTGCTTGGAACCATCATGCTTTCAGATCTAGAAACAGGAAGTACAAGCTATCTTTAAGTTCTAGTTAACTGGTAACTTGAAAGTGTTAGTTGGCTTACGTAATCGTCTCTCCTTTGTTAGCAATCACAAAATTATTGCGCCTTAACTTGATTAGTCACCTTAAAAAGAATTTCTTTCTCTTAAATTCCATTCTCTGGCTTCTTTCTCATTCGTCTTTTTCTTATTTGTGGAGTCGAACACATGAAGACCTTAGTATGGAATAGTAGAAGAGCTAATGCTCCTTATAAAAAATCTTTTGATTAGGAGCATGATTGCTCAGAATAAAGTTGTAATTCCTAGAATTTTAGAATATGTTTGGATATGGGTAGATGAGTGGAAAGGCAAGGAATGGAATGACCCAAATGGTTTAGACCATTGTTTGGGAGGGGATTTTAAAACATGATGGAGCCATCCTTTGCCATCCAAACTTCAATATTTTGTGACCCCCCAAATTGGGGGGTCAAGGATGGAATGGCTTGGGT
>JAOQMR010000006.1:17289200-17319049 GCA_027563865.1 Erythroxylum pelleterianum | reverse complement strand
TATAATAAACTTGGGCTCAATCAAATTCCCCCACACTTAGACCTTTGTACTCTTGGACAAAGTTTATAAGAGTCAAAAAGACACAAGTGTAAAAGAAAAGTCCGCCCATGCTCAAAACAATTGTAACATCCCGATACCCATGTTAAGGCTAGATTAGTAAATTAAGAAAAATTTATGAGAAATTAGGAAGCATAATTTATGCTAATGCATTATTGTATATTCACATATATGTGAATATTTATTTTGATACACACAAAAAAATTTATACATGCATTCATTGGCATTTTTCAGGTATAATTGATTTATAAAGGTGATTAAAAATGCGAATTGTTGATTATTTGCGTTAAAATTTTATTTGGAGAGTGTTATTATTATTTCAGAATTTTTGGTGAATTTTAGAAATTTTAAAAAAAATTGTTAAATTTTGGATATTTTAAATTTTTTGGTGAATTATGGATTAATTATCTTGAAAATTTAAATTTATGTGCATTAGAATTTATTCGGCATTTTTGAAGACATTTTGGATATTTTAGAAATTTATTCAAAAACAATTGAGGTATTTTAGACTAGGAAAAATATTGAAATGAGGGACAAATAAAAATGTGACAATTGTATTAGAAATTAGTTGACAAATGGACAAATTATAGAGTGACAAATGGATAAAATCATGTGTGCCATGTGGACCTATAGCTATGAGACAAATAGTAGCTTATTTAGTGGATAAGTAGAAGACATGTCATAGAGACAAGTGTTAGGCATGCAAGACTACACGTAGCTTATGTCTATGCGTGGTATTCATTAAAAGCATACAGCAGAGAGCTTTGTATGTTCATCACCGAATAGCAACTTATTATACTTTTGTGTTGTTGATTTCCCTTTCGATGCTAGAGTAATTGCTGACTTAAGTAAGTGTTTTTCATGTTGTTTCCACTGTGTAAATGAATATGTGTATGAGAGTTTGGAGAAGTGTGGTTTCGGTACTGAATGAACTAAATGAAAGATTTGTAAAAAAATATAGATATGTTGTTTTCTTACATGTTTGTGGAACAATAAGCCATAAGGTAGTCTTGAGGTGAATTTCGAGCTAATAGCATCTTTAAACTGTGTTTAGGAAGAGTGCTGAAAGTCAAAAAAAAATGAAACAAGTGTAGTAAGCATGAAAACGCAGTAGAGAGAGAGAGAGAGGGAATAAATGGGATTTCGGATTTATGATTGTTGAAGTGTAAATGTGATTCTGATTTATTTAGAGAGTGATTTGAAGTTAGAAATGCATGATTAAAATGTTAGAAGGGTTGTGTTTAGTTTGGAGAAAATGGGGAAAAAATGCAAAGTGCAGGTGATGAACATGCTTTGTTTATGTGATATATGTGTTAATGTTGGGAAATGTTAGGGATGGATTTATGTGAAGTTAAAGTTTAAGAAAACATAAAGTATAATGAGGTGAAGTATTTTAAGAAGAAAAATGATAGAAAATGTGGGCTGTTGTGATGGGAAAAAAGAAAGAAAGAAAGGTGCAGAAGTTATAAAATACAGAAGAGGGAGAAAGTGAAGGTGAGATTTTAGATTTTGATGATTAAGTATGAACCTTGGACTTTTGAATTGTTGTGAGTTGTTGAGCTGAAAGAAGAGTAGGAAAGTTGGTTTATGTAGTGGATGTAGTAGATATGAAGTGTAAAAGTGGAAAAAAAAATAAGCAATTTTCGGTGGAGAAGATGAAGGTTGCGTGTTAGAGAGAGAAAAGGTGATGGGTTATGTGTGTGAGTTAAAAACCAGAGTTTTTCATTGAACAGCCTTGAGTCTTTTGCCTATAACTTTTTCATCCGAACTCCAAATGACTTCAAACTTGGACCAATGGATTCTTAAGACAGTTTTCTTTCTCTCCATAAAAATTTAGAGTTATGATAATTGATTTGAAAGTGATTGATAGGATGAAAGTTTGGAAGTATGCTGGAATGTTATGAACTGGAAAATTTCATGATCATGCTTCGGTTTTCAATTTATAACTTGAGTTGTAGATTTCTGAATGAGTTTTTTTAATTCATATTAAACTAGAGACATATTTCTACAAATTTTGTGAAGAGGCCAAATTTTAATTCTATCTCTATGATTTTCAAAATTGGCATGAAAGTGAGTTGTAGCTTAAGCTGAAGCACTATCAGGGACAGAAATTATGTCCTGTAGCTATTGAATAAACTGTATTGATGTGGGCCGAATTAGATTGAGTTGTCTTCACCAAAGTTGTAGCTTATTCTCTTAGATTTAAATTGGTATAAAGTTTGAAATTTTTAGATATATGAGCTGAAAGATATGAGTTGTGCAACTGGAGAGTATGTTCATGTACTAGCTAAAAGTTCAAATGTGTATAGTCTGTGGTATTTTGTGCATAACTCATAAAATACTGAATCAAATTGGATGATTTTGGAGTCATTAGAAATTTAAGACATTGTAGGACAACTTTCCAGAAGGTAGTTTTGCCTAATTTCGTCATTTACCCTATCAGATTAATTATGTAAAGTTGGCCCAAAATCATGTAGGTAGAAAATCTGAAGTGGTCAATTAGGTTATGAAATTGGACATTATTTTATTTTGGTCCAAATTATAGGTACCAAATGATCTTAATGAGAGCTTTGATATCTGATCATTTTGAAGATGAGAATTTCAATAAAATACCCGGAGTTGTCATTGAGCAATGCATTGTGCATATTTTAGTTATTTAAATACATGTGCATAAAAGACTATGCTTTCAATTGTACAAAATATGATATTTTGTAAATGTGTTATGTATATTTTAGAGGAGCACATTGGACGTCAGTCGGACATTACCGGACCATCTAGGCAATAGCTTATTAGTGCGTACTGTGAGTCAACCTAGATGATTTCCTAAGATTGATTTGATTTGAATTTAATTTGATTTATTACACTTCCATTATTATTAAACTGTTTGTGAGTTGTTTTTGGATTCCAGACCTAAGGTCCGAGGAGTTTAAAAGTTGGGCATATATTGGGAGTGTTTTGAATTGTTATGAATTTGACATTTGATTTTCAATGAAAGTTGAATGCCGGACTTAGGTCTGATGACTGTGAAGTCTTGCCTGAGCATTTGTATAAGATTGTGATATATGAGATATGCAGAAATGGTTGCATTTCATAAAATGCATGTTCGGATAAAGACATTGTGGCTTGAGTTGCCAGTATGAAGCGCTTCTACGTAGAGCTTTGCTCCGTGATTTCTGATTTTGCACGTAGAACTATGCTCTGTGATTCTGTTTGACTGAGCCCTATGGGTCGGTATTTGTATAAGTTGTGATAGACACTCGGTCACAATAATAAGAAAGAATGTGAGTCTCATGCATATAACATTATAAGACTAAGTAAATATTTTTGATAAAAGGGTTAATATGGACGGTGGCATTTGGCCACAGAGAGGAAAAAGAAAGTAGTGCGGAGATGTTTGCAAATGCTTTTCATAAATAGTGGGAGAAGAAAAAGTTGATGGGACTTGTGAGGATAGAAATTAAGAGGATTTAGCTTCACGTTACATCCAGAAGCAATAGTCATAAGTTAGTTTTCGTATTTTTATACCTTTCTTATGTTGTTTTTCTTTTCCTTTTTACATTTACTTGTGTTCTCTAGAGAAATTTTTTATTTTTAATTAAAAGATAAATTTTCTTAAATTGTGGTTACAAAATATTAAAAAATTCAATTACACACCATATACATATTAATAGACTTATAAAATATAACTAAAATGATAATTCAATTTAATTCTTAAATTTGACTTAATTAATTTAATGTAATTAATAAATAATTTAAAATAATTGTAATACATTATTAATTTATATAAAATTTAATTAGTTCAATATAAATTTAAAAATTAAGTTAGATCATTATATAAGTAACATTTGATTAGTTTATATATAATATTTATGTCACATATATTTTAACACTATATTTTAAGTAAAATCTAAAAAATAGATTGTTCTAAAAAATAAAAATTATTTGAGTATAGTAAAAAAAAGTTGATGTAAATACTTTGGATGAAAGTGTAACTTACAAGTCTTTAAATAGAATTGGAGAATTTGAAACTTTTGAGAATAATAAGACCTAATCTCCTTTGTAAATATAATTTTAATTTTTATTATTTTTAAGTTTTATATTAGAATCAAATTTAGTTTAAATTATTAAATTTGATTTGTTATGACTACATTATATAATAATAGATATTGACGTATTTTTTATTTCAATAAAATAATTTATTTTTTTATATTTTATATTTATTATATACAGATTTTATTATATTATAATTGATACCTATTTCGTCTATCTTCAATTACCAAACCTAAAGGGCATGATTTCATATACTTTGTTTGATACTGGCCATGTTATTGATGAATGTTCTTCAACATAATAGTTACTTCACTTCAAATTCTATACTTCCTTTGTCACAAGGGTGCAACAATATACAAAATTTATCTTATTAATTGCAATGTATATGTAAATAAGATAAATTTTGCAGGTAGAGGAAGGCATTAAAGTGTGTCAATTGAGCAGGTAGAGTAAGTTGGTCAGATTATTAATTTTAGCTTCTGAGCAAAGTGATTGGAAAGGACATGTAGACTTCCACTTTTCTTTGATTTCATAATCTATTACCTGTAATTTTCTTTGGGAAGCCTTATATTCATCCGTGGGATTCTGCCTCCAAGAACTACTTGACATAATGTTATTCTCTATTGTAGTGATGTGCATGCACTTTCGTGGTACCAGAAGGAATTCCAAACTAAAACCATGATCCTTTAGTCTATGTTTTTCACTGAACTAAACCTTTTTACGATGGATTGGATGATTCAAAGTTTGATTTTGACATTTTATATGGAACGTATGCTGGCAGGGGAGCTTCATTTTCTTCTGGTAAGCTTCAGCATGATGAAGTTCCTAGTCGTGAACAGTAACAAAACATATTAGTACAGATTTACTGGGCGAGTAATCATGTTCAACAATCTTAAATGAATGGTGATGCCTTCTTAGTGCAAAATTGGTTTTCCAGTGAGCATCAATCTTGGTTGGTGTGTGAAAATTAACCGGATTAGAGTATGTTCGCAGCTAAATAAGTTTAAAGAAATAGTAATAAAGAAATAAACACAGATTTTTACGTGAAAAATTCACAAAAAATAGAGTAAAAACTACGGACAAAAAGAAGAAATTTCACTATAAAAAATTTAGGAGTTACAACCTCTCTCTATTTTACAAGGAGAAATACAAACTCTTTCAAAAATAAGAGAAACACTCTCTAAACTGTGGAGATTAAACCAAAGAAGAGAGACTTTTGGGATGAATAAAACTGATATGGGAAGGCCTATTTATAAGACTCCTACACGCACTTAGCCAACTGTGGACATACTGCCCTTCATTTTTCTTCTTCTTTTTTCCTATATTTTCTGACTTTGTGTAGTCGGCAGCAACCTTTGTTGACTTTGGTGCAGTCAGAAGCAATAATCTCTCACTTGAAGATTTGATTTAAAGTCAATAAGATCTTTACACCATTCTTTCTTCCTTGTCATTTCCATGTTGTTCTTGTCTCTATCAGGCAATAAAAGGATCAACACCAAATAAATTTACCAATGTTGACTGCTTTTTTCATAAAATCTGCAAGGTTGTCTTTTATATGAATCATCCGCATATTCACAGTTCCTTCTTCCACTTTCTCACGAATAAAGTGATATTGAACTCGTATGTATTTTGCTTTTGAATGAAAAGTTGGATTCCTTGCAAGGTGCAAGGCACTCTAATTGCCACAAAACAGAGAAATCTTCACTTATTCCTGAGTTATTCCAATAACATTTTCAACCAAACTGCTTCTTTACTGGCATGTGTAGTTTTTACATATTCTATTTCTATTATTAACGTAGCCACAACTGACTGTAATTTTGAGACACAACTTACAGCGCCACCAGCTAATGTAAACATATAACTTGTGGTGGATCTGAGGACCCTTTATTGTATCTAAGGACCCTCTTTATATCATTCCAGTACTCTCTGCCAGGATTCACCATGTACTGACTAACTACTCACACTGCATATGTAATGACTGGTCTTGTACAAATCATAGTGAATATTAAAATTTCCACTGCTGGTGCATACAATACTCGAGACATCTATATCTCTCATCTTTACTGCTAGGACTCATACTGAAGGATAACTTGAAGTTAATAAGAAGTGGGATATAAATTGACTTACAATCTTGCTTATTGAAGCGTCACAAGATCTTCTTCAGATAATTCTTTTGAGAAAGCCAAATCTTCCTATTACTTCTATCTCAGTGAATTTGCATCCTAAAATCTTGTTTGCTAGTCCCAACTACTTCATTTCAAATTCCCTAGCCAATTGAGCCTTCAATTCTATAATAAGATCTTTGATGGGGCTTGCTACCAACATGTCGTCTATATACAGTAGGAAGATAGTGAAGTCCTTGTAACTAAACCTTTTGAAATATGTACAAGCGTTTGCATTTATTCTACTGTACCAACACCTCGGCGCTTACTTTAGACCGAACAAAGATTTGTTCAACCTGCAAACCAAGTTCTCCTTTCCTGCTTCTTCAAAATTTCTTGGTTGGAGCATATAAATTTTTCTTCGAGATCTTCATGAAGAAAAGTCTTCTTTAAATCTAACTGCTCTAGATGTAATTCAAACCTAACACATGTTGTA
Source organism: Erythroxylum pelleterianum (assembly GCA_027563865.1). Lineage (NCBI taxonomy): Eukaryota > Viridiplantae > Streptophyta > Magnoliopsida > Malpighiales > Erythroxylaceae > Erythroxylum > Erythroxylum pelleterianum. Next base: position 17,312,344 of record JAOQMR010000006.1, on the reverse strand, counting down.
AGATTACTCGGATTGTAGTAAGTCGAACCGTATGGAAAATATTTCATTGAAATCAATCCCTTCTTTCTGAGTATATCCTTTTACTACCAATCTTGCACGATATGTCTCCACTTGATCATCTCCATTTTGCTAATCTTATAAACTCATTTGTTGTCAATGACCTTCCGTCATTGTGGTAGTGACACAAGTTCCCAAGTCTTATTCTTATGAAAGCTTTGATTTCTTCCTGCATTATTGTCATCCATTGAGATGCACTTGAACTATTCATTGCTTCCTAGAGAGTTGATGGCTCTCCATCCTCAATTAAAAGATAATATGCAACATTGCCCTCTATAATATAGTCTGAATGACAATTTGGTCGCCTTTTGGGTGATTTGATTAACGTGTCTCTGGAGTTTCAGACTCTATTGGTTCTTGTACCTCATGTTCTGGTGCTACTTCAGAAGAATCTGTTTACGATTCCTTTTCCACCTGAACAACAATAGTCTCTGAAGCTTTCTTTGATGTGCTATCATCTTCTCATTTCTTTTATAGCTTATCTACATAGATTACATTCCTGCTGATGATAACCTTATGGCCAGTGGGATCTCACAGGCGGTTACCCTTCACTCCATCAGCATACCCCAAGAATAAACATTTTCTGGATTTTGGATCCATCTTCATAGTTTCTTGGGGATTATAAATCACGTACACAAGACTTCCAAATATATGAAGATTTGAACAATCAATTAGTTTACCAGTCCACATCTCCATTGATGTCTTCAACTCAATTGTAGTTGATGGGGTCCAATTTACCACATAATAAGCGGTACTAACATAGCTTTGGTTCTCTCTAACAGAGTTCTATTCATCCGCTCTGCCTCTCCATTCTGCTAAGGATTGTATGTAGTTGTGAACTACCTTTTGATTCCTTCTTACTGGCAGAATTGATTAAATTCATTGCCAGTATATTCTACTCCATTATTTGTACTCAGATACTTGATCTTTTTTCCATATTCAAGTTATACCCGCGCTTTGTAAACTTTGAAGATTGGAAACAATCTTCCTTCCTTTTAATTAGATACACCCAACATCTCCTAGAATAATCATCAATGAAGGAAACAAAGTACTTCCCTCCTACCAGGGACGGAACTGGTGCTTGTCGTCCATTAGAGTAGACCAGTTCTAGAACTAATAGAATGTGATGTGTTGAACTTCAACCGATACTGCTTGCTTATAACTCAATCCTCACATAAAAGTAGAGATACCTTTGTGAGCCTTGGAAGTAACTTTTGTTTAGCAAAAATCTTCATTCCTTGTTCAGGCATATGTCCAAGTTTCTGATGCCATATCATTACATTTGAACTTCCTAAAACAATTGATGCTTCTACCTCCTGCAAAGTCTCTCCCTTCAGCATATATAAATTTGCTGCTATCTTTCTCCCTTCATAAGTACAAACGCACCTTGAATTATTTTCATGATCTTGTTTTCAATTTCAACCTTGCAACCAAGATCATCTAGTTGTCCTAAAGACAACAAGTTCTTATTCAGGCACTCCACATGTCTCACTCCTTGGATAGTACAAATTGTACCATTTTACAATTTCAGCTTAATTGTTCCTACACTAATGATCTTTAAGGTATGATCATTGCAACTGTACATAAATCCTCCCCAGATAGGTTCATAATGACAGAACCATTTGCTCCAAGAGGTCATGTGAAGAGTAGCTCCAGAGTCGAAAAGCCATACACTAGTAAATCTTTTTCTGGTTTCATTTGCTTTCACTGCCTCATAACACAGGACATTACCATCTTTTGAAGTGCTCCCCATATTTCCTTGAGGATTGGAATTTATCTTATTTGGACAATCCTTCTTCATGTGACCCTTTTCGCTACAGTTGTAACATCTTAAATTCTTTTTACTTCTTGACTTTCCCCTACCATGATTGTAGTTCTCACTGTGGTCATTTGATATCCCTCTCATCACCATCAATACCTTCGCTTGTTGTGCAGTTTCTTGCCTATCTTCCTTATTCTTACGCCAGTTTTCTTCATTAAGAATAGCAGCTACAAAATCATTGAAAACTAGATGATCCGTATGGACATTATTTTTTAAATTGATGATGAGTTAATCATACAAATTTGGTAGACTTTGAAGTAGAAGTTCAACATGTTCTTGAGACTTTATTTTATGATCCAATGATGTGAGTTGGGAAAATAGAGTATTCAAGGTGTTGATGTGCTCTGTCACTAAAGTAGATTACAAAATTCGAAGAGTGAGCAATTTTCTCTTAAGGAAAATCTTGCTATAGAGTGATTTGGCCTCGTACAACTTAGTGAGATAATCCCAGATCTCCTTTGTCGTCTTCTTCTCCTTTATGGTTGACAACACCACATCTGCTAAGGCCAGATGAAGATTTGCGATAGCATTCGCGTCCATCTCATTCCACTTATTATCATCTATGAATGTTGTTGGCTTTTTGTTGATGGCCACTAAACAATTATCTTTTATCAAGATAGCCTTCATCTTCAATTTCCAAAATGAGAAATTACTCCATTTAACATCTTAATCTCAAATTTTGCAGCCATTGCTTCTATCATAAACAGAACTGAGCTCCCACTATTTCATATGAATAGTACCCGTATGAATGAATAGTACACATACATATGAATAGTATCATATAAGTGAATGGTACCATATATGTATATATGAATAATACATTATATGTGAATAGTACTAGTTACTACAACTCTGCTACAGTGTTAATTCAAAATAAATGCATGAATAATTGCCACCTTTCTTGGTTATTGTTTTACTATTCATCAACTTTCATCGTCTCACTATACCCTGATACCACTTGTTGTAAAAATTGACTGGATTAGAGAAGATTCCTGACTAAATAGGATCGAAGGAATAGTAATGAAGAAATAAACACACAAATTTTAACTGAAAAACCTCCAAACAAATCAGGGTAAAAATCACAAGCAAGAAGAAGAAACTTTATTATGAAAAATTTAGGAGTTACAACCTCTCTTTATTTTAGCAAAGAAATACGAACTCTATTAAAATAGGAGAAACACTCTCAAAACTGTGAAGATTAAACTAAAGAAGAGATACTTCCAGGATGAATGAAAACTAATATGGGAAGGCTTATTTATAGGCCTCCTAGATGCATTTAGCCAATTGTGAACATGTTGGCCTTCATTTTTCTTCTTCTTTCTTCCTGCATTTTTTGATTTTGTGCAGTAAACAACTTTTTTGGACTTTGGTGTAGTCGGCAGCAACAACTAGACTGGTGCTACTATTCCATAGCACATTTTTGGAAGTAGAATAAATCAGATCTTATTTAGCATTTGTTCAAGTAGCCAGCTTGGTATAGGATGGTTAGTGGGGGTAATCATAGGATTAGCAGTTCACCACAACATGTTGCTTTTCCGCTTAATGTTTTGAATGGACATGATCTGGTTAATCCCCTAATGTCTGACGAGTTTGGATGGGCTAACAGTCAGCAAAATCCCAGTTAACCACATTTAAGATCGTGTAATCATTAAGATTTAATTTTATTGTTGATTGTTTTAATACAAGTATCGTGGCTAAACAGTCCATGATTTGTTTACCCATAGGACTATTACTATTTCAAATTATGCAAGAACCTTGTTCATAGTATGTAAATACCTTAGACAAGAGACCAAATTATCAGTCCTTGTACATATTGTGATTTAGATGAGTAAGTTGAGGAGTGTAAAAATATTGGTTTTCTGGGTTTTGGTAAGCTATTTAAACTTTACATCTTTGTTCCTATCAACGAGTTGAGAAATAATTTAGAGGCCATTTATCGTGGGACTTTAATAAATTTTATATTATCTCATGCCCTGCTCTTCTTACATGTATCAATTCTAGTACATTAGGAAGGCAAATGTTTCCAGCCAGATGTACTTACTGTTCACATGGGGCTTACTCGGCGTAAAACATTATAATATAAACATCCCCATGTCTATCTGTACAAGGCTTGCTATGAATAGAAGATTAACCAAATCTGACAACTTCCAGATCTTTATGACTATACTTGCAACATGTGTTCTTTGTTCGGATGAACCTGAGACATTGTTGTGAGAATTGTTCGTATTCCTTATAGTAATGTTCCAAATGCTATGAAGTTAACGAATATTCTATTCCTGGTTTTATGGTAACTCTTGGTGTGCTTAATGGAGGGCATTCATATAAGCATTCTTGCAGATGTTTTAGGGTCCCCTAAGCTTCTTTTCTCTTATGAAAACATACACCATCATATTGGGAGAGCTTAGAAGAATTCAAAATTTGTGGCTCTTCAAGCACAAACAACAATGGTAGGAGGTACTTTGTTTTTCTTCCGCATTTATTTTATATGTTATTCTAATGTACATTATTGTTGAATATATGTTATAATTTTCTTACATTTGTTATTAGAGCATGTTAATCTTTGCCTTGTTGGAGGTTTAAGATAATTTCAAAATTTTTTAAAAATTTTCAGATTCAAAAACTTTCGATCTAAAGTCATTTTTGGATTTTTTTTTCTTTCATTTAAAGGTAGAAATCTTCTATTAAGAGTTTTGGAAGTGTTTCTACATTTTAAAAATGTGTTTTTTGTGTGTGGTGTTTTTCTAGTCTGGTTTTAATGAGAATTTGATGGGTCACGAACTGGGTAGAAATTACCTGGCTAGAGGTTAAAGAAGACCCATTTGTTAAAAGATGTTGTTTTATGGATGTTGGTTGTTTTATGATGCTGTGCGTTTGAATAAGAAAAACCAGATAAGCTATTATCGTTTTGTCTGTTGATTTTATTATAAATAGATGCTGCGTCGTTTTGTCTCCTCTCGTTAAACCAAATGTTATGTTGTTTTATGTGCACTTAATAACATGAGATGCTATGCTATGTTATGCGTTTTATCTAGATGCTATACTGTATGTTATGATGATGGTCATTTTGTCATGCTATGCGTTTTGATTTTTTATAACCAGATGTTGTAAAAATGCATTCTCATGTTGTGGTTGGGGCTCAAACTAGCACGCTTATGGGAGGGCATGGTGAGCCTCTAATATTTGAATTGTTGGCTTATGTCTGTATATGTTATGCGTTGATATTATATTTGAATAAATGTTCAATATGAAGCAGATTTTCCTATGGCTATTATGTCTATATTTTGCATTGTAAATATCATTTCGGATAAACTAAAATTTCTGCTGGCATTCGTGGTTATGTAGAACAACATAACAATGTTCACGCTCTACTGAAGGTTGTTGATGAGTAGTTCGAAACTTCAGACAAAGCACTTACAAGCACCTTAGTTATGAAGTTTTCATCTACAAGACTCAGCAGTGTCCAAGGCGTGCATGAGCACATCATGAAGATTAGAGACATTGCGACTCAGCTAAAGAAACTAGAGGTTGAGATGTCTGATTCTTTCCTCGTGCATTACATTTTGAACTCCCTTCCACCACTATACAATCCCTTTAAAATCTCTTATCATACACATAAGAATAAGTAGTTAATAAATGAATTAATGACCATGTTGTGTCCAAGAGGAAGGGAGATTGTTGACGGAATAGGAAGAGAGTTCGCAGAGTGCACATCTAGTTGTTCAAGGAAAGAAGAAAAATCAAGCCAACTCAAAGGGAAAAGGTCAAATACCTATCCAATCTGACATTAATAAGGAATCTAAGTGCTTCTTTTGTAAGAAAAAAAGGACACATGAAGAAGGATTATGTCAAATATAAGGAATGGTTTAAAAAGAAAGGTAATCTAATTTCACTAGTTTGTTTTGAATCTAATATGGCTGAAATTTTTCATGACACATGGTGGATTGATTTTAGTTGTACAATCCATATTACAAATGTGTTGTAGGATTTGCAAAATCCAAGGAAGGCAGTAAGAAGTGAGTAGTATATCTTATTCGAAAACAAGATACGTTTACGTGTGGAGGCTATTGGGGATTGCAATTTAATTTTATGTACTAGTTTTATTTTAAAACTAGAAAAGACATTTTATATTCCTAATTTCTCTAGAAAATTAATTTCAGCTTCAAGACTTGTACCATTTGGATATTCCTTTCATTTTTCAAACAAATATTTAAAGTTATATTATAAATCTGAATTTTTTGGGAATGGTACACTATTTGATGGTCTTTTCCGTTTTAATTTACAAGATAATTCCTGTTACAATGCAACACATGTTCATGCTGGAACAAAACATATATGTCATGAATGAATATTCCTCTATGTTATGGCATCAGAGATTAAGACATAAGATTGGTGACTGACATAGTACTTAGTGCTTTAGATTTTGCTGATTTTGATACTTGTGTGGACTGCATAAAGGGAAAGCAGACCAACAAATCAAAGAAAGGTGCCAAGATAAGTTTAAACATATTAGAAATCATACATACGAATATTTGTAGTCCAGAGATGGACTCGCATGGTCATAAATACTTCATCTCATTTATATATGATTTCTCACTAGATATATATTTCTACTTGCGTTATAACAAGAATGTAGCACTAGATGCTTTTAAAATATTCAAAGTTGAAGTAGAGAAACAATACGGTAAGCAAATTAAGATCGTGAGATCTGATAGAGGTGAGGAATATTATGGTAGATATGATTAGATTAGTGGGAGGGATCAATTTCAAGATATAATCTTTGATAATGATCATTTGGATACTCAGCCTTCCACCTCAAAAAGTAAGGTGGTTGTTATTCACAATGATCCTTAAGTTTAAATAGACGCTGTATAACCAACTGTTGAAATTCAACAGCCTAACGTAAACATAAATAAGAATCAAGATGTTCCACAAATTGTTGATAATCTAATAGATCCAGTTAGTCAGGAATTACCTAAAAATGTTCAGCAACCAATTGAACAACAGACTCTATAGGAGGATGTTAGTGCAACATTAAGGAGATATACTAGAGCAAGAAAATTAGCTATCACTAGTGATTATGTTGTATATCTACAAGAATCTTATTACAATATAGGAGCCGAAAATGACCATGAAACCTTTCACAAACCATAAGTTGCAATGAATCAAATTTATGGTACAATGCCATAAAGGAAGAAATGAATTCCATGAAGAATAACGATGTTTGAGATCTTGTTGAGTTACATAAAGGAGCAAAAATTACATGCTTATGTACAGATGTACCGACAATCTGGAGGTAATATGGTACTCAGATTCAGATTTTGTTGGGTTTGTTGATTCACGGAAATCAACATCAGGTTATATTTTCATGTTTACCAATGGAGCCATATCTTTGAGGAGTGCCAAGCAATCTTTTACTGCTACTTCCACCATAGAAGCTGAGTTTGTTTCTTGTTTTGAGGCTACATCACATGGTATATAGCTAAAGAGTTTCATATATGGGCTTAGATTTGTGGATTCCATTTCTAGGCCATTGAGCATATATTGTGACAATTCAATTGCTGTTTTTCAAGCTAAAAACAATAAGAGTGGTAGTTGAAGTAAACACATCGACATTAAGTTTTTAAATCTATAAAGGAACATGTTAAGGATAAGAAAGTGGTCATTGAACATGGTAGCATTGAATTGATGATAACTGATTATTTAACAAAAGGCATGCCACCAATGAAGTTCAAGGATAATGCTGTTAGAACGAGATTGAGTTCCATTATATAGTTTTCATTGTATGGATAATGTTATTTTTCTGAAACTCTTATCATATTTTCTCATATTATGGTGCACATTATTAAATTTTGAGAAAATGTATTATTTTAAACCTGGAATAAACATAGGGTTTATTCATTAAGTAATGTTACCACATTCAGATTGATACAATTATAGTATACTTTAATACATGAAAGATAATACTTGAACCCCTAGAGGACTTATCACCATGATTCGTATATTCTACTTAGATCAGATTAGGATTTGATATCAAGTTAAATGTATGGACCAAGTGGGAGAATGTGAGAACTGTTCGTATTCTTTATAGTAATGGTCCAAATGTTATGTAGTTAACGGGTATTCAATTCCTGGTTTTATGGTAACTCTTGGTGTGCTTGATGGAGCACATTCACATAAATGTTCTTGCAAATTCTTTGGGGTGCCCTAAGCTTCTTTTCTCTTATGAAAACATACACTATCGTATTGGGAATTGAGAGCTTAGAAGAATTCCAAAAACGCAGCGCTTTAAGCATAAGCAACAAGGACAAGAGGTACTTTATTTTTCTTCTGCATTTAAGGTTCAATCACTCTAGTGAACAAAGGTTGTGGCAATTCTTTGCTATCTAAATGAATTTTAAAGGCTTTATCAACTTTAGAATGATCGAATCCTTGAGATATGCTTCTGTGATCTACTTGTAAGATGGTAGCTTGAACTTACTTAAATGATACATAATAAATAATTCTTACTTGAAATTATTGTTTCACAACAAAGTTTAGTGCTCTGATCTACTTGTTGGCCTTCGTGGGGAATTTTGTGTAAAATATAGCTTAATATACTTGACCAAATTGGACTTTTTTAATATATACTTTTTCAAGAGCAACCTGATTAAACTACCTTTTCTTGATAATAATATATTATCAAGAAATATATATATAATGATGTTAAGAGTTGTTCTTATTTGGTGGAGTCTTTTATGTTGGTTGAGTCTATGTTATTTGGGAAAAGCTGTCTGTATTTGGTAGTGTATTCGAAGAAGAAATTTAAAAAAGAGAGAAGATTAAAATGACCAAAATCAAACGGGGACTAGTTTTGTTTCTATGTTACAATACCAACAACAACTATTTAGTAAAATTTTCATTAATATGCAAAATTTGGGAAGATTAAATAAACAAACAAATATATTTATTTACACATACCTTTGCATATGAAGATGATTTGAAGAAGAATTTTAAAAAAGAGAAATAGTTCTGTTTCTACGGTACAATACCAACAACAACAATTTAGTAAAAATTTATCTGATATGCAAAATTTGAGAAGATTTAATAATACGCAACCATAATAGTAAAGGAATTAAAGTTTTAAAAATTAGGTTGAAATTTAAACCGATATGATAAAAGATTTAAAGTTTGAAGATTTCAATTAGTATTAAATAGTCATGATTATATAAAATTCAAAAATTTTAAATATGGTTAAAAGAGATTGTTTGTCTACCGAATATTTTGAAGTCTGATTAAAAAAGAGTGTTAAATAAAAATTAATTGGTTTATTTTAAGTTATAAGAATTTATTAATTTATAAATATTGACTTAATCAAATTTTAACAACAACAGTTATTAAAAAAATCAAACTAAAAAATTAAAAAATTTAAAATTTTTATAATTGAGCCAACCAAATGTATCGAATTTTTTTAATCACCGGAAAAAAACTGTTTTCAATAGTTCCGTTTTTATGCGTGAAGATTAAAACAAGCAAAGCTCTGTTCTTATTATAATTAATAATGATAATAATAATGGTTAGGAGTAGGAACCAAGCTGTTGCTCGAAATGTGCTTGTTTGTTGATTCTTGACGTGATATTATTATCATTATTAAGCACATTTCGAGCAAGAGCTTGGGTCCTACTCCTAACCCTCCCACCCAAGGCACGTACAAAGTTAGCCTGAAAGTGAAAACTGAAAAGTGAGAACTTCTTGATTAGGAGAAGAAACAGAGTCAGTTACCTTTGTAATTAAATTAAATAAATGAATGAATTTAAGAGTATTTCCATTTAATTTATTTACAGTTATTAGTCCCCGTAGAGTTTTTAGATTCCAAACCCAAAGCTTTTCCAAGAAAAAAAAAAAACGAAAAAACGAATCTGCTTTAACTTCGAATTGTCATTGAATCCTTTCTCTTCTTTCCTTGTGCCATAAATCCCAGGAGGCAGCAAGAGAGCGCCAGAGACTAACTGGTATTCTTCAAGAATCGGAATGGAGAAGAAGAACAAAGAAGTTATTAGATTGGAGAAGGAATCCGTCATTCCAATTCTCAAACCTAAGCTTATCATTACCTTGGCCAATCTTATTGGTACCCCTTTTGCCCTCACTTCTATCTTATCTCTTTCTTCTTCTTTCCTGTGGTTTCAGTTATACCATGTTGTCGTTGTGCTTCCATAGAAATAATAATGCATCTGTCCTTCTGCTTCTATGCATAATTGGGTCATTCAAGTTGATCAAATAGACATAGTTGCCTTTTCTGTTTGTTCACCAGTTACGTCATAAGTGTATTTTCGAGGGCTTTCAGGCCTGTCTGAATGTCGCCGGTTCTATGTTGTTTATTCGGCCTTTGCTTGGTGACCCACATGTTAAAAATTTTGTGGTTTACAACTTCTCCCAAGTTGGACAGAGGTAGCAATGTTGGTGTTTACACTTTTTCATTTTATTTAATTACGCTGGAAACGGGAAAATTTCTTATACCCTACGCTTTACACCGTATGTAATCTTCCCTTGTTCTTTTTATACATATACATATATTTGTAATTAATCTTATAAATTTTAGTTATACCTCACTTTTGAACTAGTTGTTTCACTTCAATTGGCCCTGAACTTGTCAAATTTCTGCAGAACTCAGTTCTGATCGGGCCGAGTTTTTGAAGCTTTGTAAACGTGTTGAGTACACAATTCGAGCTTGGTATCTTTTGCAGTTTGAAGATTTGATGGTATTCATCTTTTCCCAGGCCCCTGAAATTCCTTTCTTTACATAACTATGTATGCTTGTGTGTGGGCTTCTCTGCAGCTCTCTCTATGTATATTATTTTATAATATATCAAAACTGACATTGCAAATGAAGATGCTTCTTGAGCATTTCTATTATCTAAAATAAATTGCACCTTCATCTGCAGCAATTATATTCGCTCTTCGACCCTGTGACTGGTGCTCAGAAATTGGAGCGGCAAAACCTTACTCCTGAAGAAATTGACGTGCTTGAACAAAATTTTTTGACATACCTATTTCAGGTAGTATGACCGTTACTTTCTTCTTCTGTATTATGTCTTAAGTTGGACCACTCATGATGTACTATTGAGAAATAGAAGTAAAAAGATAAGAATTTTCAGTTAAGAAGGGAGCCAATAAGCTTGAAAACTAAAGGAATACTGGAATTATAGAAACTACTATGTTAAGTTCCAGTTTTCGTTGCAAGTCTGATAAAACCTGAGTTGACATGGAAATCCACCAAAAGAGTTTATTAACCAATTTCGTTTATAGCATTGAGAAATTAAGTACACTACTAGTGTGGAAATTTAAGAATGGGCTTATTGGTTGTACAGGTGATGGATAAGAGTAACTTCAAACTAACAACTGATGAGGAGATTGATGTAGCCCTCTCAGGGCAATATCTTTTGAATCTTCCCATAAGTGTTGATGAATCTAAGGTTTGTATTCCATAAGTTCCAAATAATGGTTTCTTTTAATTGCGAGTCCTTTTTCTAATTCTATATAAATATATATTTTTTATTGCCGTGGATTTGCTGCTTTCTTGTTTCTAATTATATCAAGATTTCACTGCCACAATGTTTTTATTGTATCTTTTTTGTATTGGGTCAGTAACTCACGGGAAGGACTGATTTGAGGATGGGGAATTAGTATACCGACAACCCTAACAAAATATCGTCATTCAATGTGACTTTTAGTTTCTGTTTTCTTCTATTTATATATGAATTACTTCTTTGGTGTAGCTGGACAAGGGACTTCTGAAGAGGTATTTTTCTGAGCATCCTCATGAAAACCTTCCAGACTTTGCTGATAAGGTATTGCATCAAACTCCAGCCTGTTTGAAACTTTCTGGGAATCAACCAGTATATATCTTAACTTAATGTTGAAGTGTTTCCTTTTTTTGCTTCTGGAAGAAGAGGTAGAATATGTAGAGATACCATAAGAAGTCCTCTTACCTCTTATGGTTATAATATCCATTTATCCTCTTTGATGATTTCTAGAGGAAGATTTTGTGGCATTACTACGATGTATGCCTATAAAATCTATCAGCATGTGAAATCATTAACCATTTCACACGCATTAATGGTGTTTCATATATGCCGGTTCTCTAGGTTATCTGGTTATTACGGTTGCCTGGTATGGTCCTTGGTATAGCAGTTATGTAACATTTTGCCCTTCTGTGATTAATATTGCATTTACGCCAATGATTGGCAGTTAATCTTGGTTGTTATCTTTGCTTCCCATTTTATATGAAGTAATATATTGAGACCCCTTACAGTTATGTAATACAAATGGAGGCTTGAACTATATTTTTAGTCTCTATCTCAATCCTCATAAGTTTCAATATCAAAGTCAGTTTTGACAAAGATACATCAGTGCTCTGTCAGTGGCAGTATCTTCACCCAAAGTTTGGCCTATTGATGTGCTCTCCAGCATTAGAGCCTTCATTCCTCAAAGATATGTAACTTTTTGGTTTTTTTTCTCATCAATGCTTTTTGAAAGGTGGACCATTTGTAGTTATTATGGTACTTGATAACTCATAGCACAGAAGATGGGACTTAGATGGAATGAAGAGGTAGGTTGTCTAGAGTCAATAGCAATGCTGCTGAGACAAGGCTTTGGATTGCTTGTCCATGTTTTCACCTTATTGTGCTTGCTTATCTAATTTTGTAGGTATTAGTTACTTTTCTGTTGGAACCTCACCTACACCAGGTACACTTGGTCTCAAGTATGGATCAAAAGTTGCAGTATAGCCAATATGCACAGGAGCAGCTTTAGAAGTGGTTGAAACATTTGCAAACTCTACTATACATGGCCAGAAAGAATTTTTATTTAGAATTTACCTTCTTGGTTATTTATTTTTTGAGAACATACTGGCATGATATTAGTCCTAAATATCCAATTTATGTTCCCAACCTATTCCAACTTATCCTTCCCCCCTTTTTTTTTGATGAAAAAGCGTGTCCAGGAGTCCTTTAGGTTTGATAGCCTTGCTAAATACCAGGATTAGATGTTTCCTGTCACTTCAGGGGAATACCTCTTTACCTGATGAATAAGCCTCTTTTCATCTATGATTAATTTTCTGAAACTATAACAGAAATCCTTTCGGAAGTTCTTGTAGTTTGAAGCAAAAATTGAGGGTTATACACTTGGGATTTTGATATAGAGCAATGCTAAAAGGAAAGGATGCATTTGGTTGAAATACATAAATTGTCATTTCCTAATTTTTCTATCTTAGTTTCAAAATTTCAAATTGGTTATTTCAGAAGTGGCTTTAGTGATTTGCTTTAGTGGATGCTTGGAATAAATTTGAGTAGTTAATGACTAGATGAAATAACTGTCCTTGAATAACTTATTTCTATCAGTTGACTATGAATCAAGAAATTCCATGATATGGACATCTCTGTAATATGAATGTACATTCTTTAAGGGAACTGGAGATCAATCTTTTCAGTTGTGTGACTTTTATTTAATTTATGTGCTCAAAGGGAAGTGCAGATCAACCTTTCCTATATTTATTGAGGCAAATTGATCTTTAGATACAAGTGCATGCAAGTTTAATCTTTTTTCGCTATTATTGCTACTACTGTTACTGTTACTATTGCTATTACTATTTTTTCATTCTTCATCAACATTCTGTTCTTCGTGTTATTTATACTTTGTCCTATTAACAGGGTTTTGTCGCGTGGTAACTGATATTGTTTTTGTTTGTTAAATTTTAGTATATAATCTTCCGACGAGGGATTGGAATTGATCGCACAACTGATTACTTTGTGTTGGAGAAAGTGGACATGCTTATTGCACGCTTTTGGGCATATATTCTAAGATTGACTCGGTAGGAAGATGACGATGCTGCAATTGTTATCATTTTCATTAAGGAATTCAGGTTTCATAGTGATTTGGATGGTGAACTGCATCACTGTTTCTAACATGTTATTTAACTTTATTGAGCTTCTGCATCATGTTCATGCTTTCAAAAAATGCATTTCCTGCTGACATAGATTGGCTTGGTATATTACTAGATTTGAAGATGTCATGGCACATAAATGATTTTTGACCTTACGTGCATTTCCTGCTGAAATAGATTGGCTTAGGATGTTTCAAAATTTAAAGATTTGATGACCCATAAATGATTTTTGTCCTTAAGTGCATTTCCTACTGAAATAGATTGGCTTATACAAGATTTAAAGATGTCATGGCACAAATGACTTTTGACGTTTAGTGCATTTCCTTTTGAAATAGATTGGTTTAGTGTATAGTACAGGATTTAAAGATGTCAAGGCACATAAATGATTTTTGACCTTAATATTTTCTCTCACTTTGTAGTTTCTTTACTGAACCTGCATTTGCTTCTTTTGTTGGTCATAATTGTTGCAGGATAGAAAAGCTTTTGCGCAGAACGTCAAGGAGAAGACACGAGAAACATCCAAAGAAAAATGATGAAATTCCGTCTGAAACAGATCAGGAGGATTTATGTGTTGAAAGAATTCGTTTGGAGAACATGGAACTAAGGTTAAATATGGCATTTGAAAGAAAATTTTTGTATATATCAAAATTTGATTCCTAAGAAGGTCTTGTCAGATTTCTCTATTTTATTCTTGATTGTTTGAGGAATGATTCCTGTTCCCTTTGTGCAATATACATGTTTAGGTTTAAGGAATCATGGTAATTCAGCCTCTGGTTTGATCTTTTATGCCAGATTCTGAAGCTATTTAGTTACTTAAACGAATGCATATGAATAAATAAGTGGTTTAATCTAAAAGAATATTCCAATTGAAGATGTTCAGATTCAAAAAATTTACATCTTGAAACTTGATGTAATTTGTGAAATTCAATTGCTTCAAAATCTTTTCCTGGATGTCTTTTTTTTTTCTTTGTAATATTTTAATTATTTGTATTGTCTAATTGATTCTTGTGTCATTTTCTGGAATGATCAAAGCAGTAAGCTTTTTCATATGTATGGTGATGGGCATAAGCAGTCCTCCAGTATGCTTTTGTTAAATAAAGTTGCACATGATGATTCATTCCTTGTGATTATTTCTGCTTAACGATCCTCATGTCCATTCTCTACCTTCTCCCAGTGTGAAGAATTTGCTGAGCAATACTACAATCCAGGAGCCCACATTTGATAGGATAATAGTTGTTTACAGGTACTGCTTTATTTCATTAGTTATTCTTTTATTTTCTTTGGACGAGATTCTTGTCAGTATGTCTTGCACTATTGTATATTTTGATGGAACGCTTGTAATGAGTTGGACATGATATAGTAAATCCCTCTCTTTCCAAGCATGGACAGTTGTTATGAAGGAATCTTTTAGATTAGGAAGCTGATAATATGTGCTCCTATTTGTTGCATGTTAAACAATGCCCTTGCATTAATAATACTCTTGTGATTTAACAGATTCTTTATCTCATTGCCTTGTGGTAAAGAGGGTAGCATGATTGAAAATTTCTTATCTAATTTTTCTAATATGGGAAGTTATTCGATGCGTGTTAATGAATGATGAATTTCCAGACGAGCAAGGACCAAAGCAAAAGATGAACGAGGGATATATGTAAAGCATTTCAAAAACATTCCAATGGCTGATTTGGAGATAGTTCTTGTAAGATTTCGGGTGACCTATTCTATTTTGCATCAAGTTAAATTACTGACTTATAGTCTGTTACAAATTTTGCCAGCCTGAAAAGAAAAATCCTGGGTTGACTCCTATGGACTGGGTCAAATTCCTTGGTTCTGCCATTGTTGGGTTGGTGAGCTTTAAAAATAAGTTATTTCAGTTAACTGTTGTTTACAATTCACTCATTCTTTGGAAAGACATAACATGCATTTTTAAACAGGTTGCTGTCATTAGTTCACTTGAAATGCCTAAAGCTGATCTCTGGGTCATTTTTGCTGTTGTTTCTACTGTAATTGGTTACTGTGCTAAGACATATTTCACGTAAGTCATGTTCTGCTTTTGTGTGTTACCTCTATTTCTTTGGTGTTCACAGCACAAACTAGTTTCATTTTCTCGCAATGTGCTTGCTCTGTATTGTTTTTTGGGTCATATGAAAGAGGTTAATTGGCCTGGTTGAGATTAAAAGCCTATTCCCACTTTTGCTATTTTTTACAATACTTCTAACATCTATTCTCTTGTACCATACATACTTTGCAATAGTATATTGTTTCTTGACTCTTTTATTAATGCATCCTATATATCTTGTTCATGTATACTTAATGCCCATCTTTCTCTGTTGATGATCTATTCAAATCTTTCTTGATCTAGAATATTTTTCTCTTGGTCCTTTCTACTGACATCTATTTTGGTATTAATTCTGTGACTACTTGCAGCTTTCAGGCAAACTTGGCTGCATATCAGAATTTAATTACACAGTCCATGTATGATAAACAACTAGATAGTGGAAGAGGTACTCTTCTTCACCTGTGTGATGATGTCATTCAACAGGAGGTTAGTCTCTATCCTTCCTACTTGTTATCATCCCTCTATTTCCCCTCTCTGTGTGTGTATTTAACACAAAGTTAGTCTTAAGTTTGTTGTTTCCTTTAACCAGACAATCATGTTGCAAGTCGTACTTGCCTCTTTCGAACGAACTGCATATTGCATTAGGGATATAGTGGCTTTCCAGATCATTCTGTCACTGCTTCTTGACTTATCAAAGTTCTGAATCAGCTGTTAATTAAACATCTTATCTATTGTCACATTCTATTCCTTGTGCACGTTTCGCTCGAAGTATGATTGTTGTGTAGTTATTCAGTTTTAAGAATTAACATAATTGTCTCAAACACTGCTTGATGACTTCTGACTTTTACATATGGTGCCTTGGCCATGCGGTTATATGGATATTGAAATTCTTCTCCTTTGCATGGTATGAAAATGAAAGAAATATGCTCTTCTAAAGGGTCCTAGATACATTCTTACTGAACCGTAGCCATCATATCCATACTCAAGCATGTAACAAGTTAACATCCTAAATAACTATGGGAATATCTTATGTTAATTGATAACACACCAAATTGCTCATGTTTCCTAATCTCTTGCAGGTCAAGGAGGTCATTATTTCTTTCTTTATATTGATGGAGCAGGGCAAAGCTACCAAGCAGGCATTCTTCAATATCTCCCTAGATATGTGCACAAATATATCTGAACATGTCTATGCAGTCTCTCTTTCTTATATCTTAAATTCTCAATTCTCGTTGAATTGCAGATCACTTATGTTTAAGTTTCTAAAATTTTTAAGTAGGATTTGGATTTGCGTTGTGAGGAGCTAATTAAAGAAGAGTTCAATGAGAGCTGTAATTTTGACGTGGATGATGCAGTTCACAAGTTAGAGAAGTTGGGAATTGTTTCTCGGGTGAGAATTTGTTTAATTCTTCAACCAAATTTGGTATATTTGTTTTTTGATGCAACTAGTGGGTAATACCAGAATTTCAATAGAAATCAATTGAATGATTTTGAGGTAATATTATAGCAGAAACTTGCCAAAGTCAGTAGTTACCAAGTCCAATCTCTAAGTTTTACATTGTAGAAGGAGAATGTTATAAAATTCTTCTTTACTTGCATATACATCTATCTTTGGATGCAGGATACTCTTGGAAGGTACTATTCTGTCGGTCTTAAACGTGCTAATGAGATCATTGGCACTACAACTGAAGAGCTTATCCTCAAGGCAAAGCAGGGTGTTAGCACATGATTCCATAATCAACCTATTAAATATCTTGTGTGAGTGCACCTAACTTCCTCCCCGCATCGTTTACTCTACATTGTCCTTGTACAATCTCGGCCGGAGTCTTGGCCTCTTGATTTTGTAAATTCCAAACATCGGGTTGCATTAATTGTTGATAACTTGGTTTGATGTTGATTCTTTCATTGAATGTGCTTTCACTCCTCATGTCTGCCAAAAAGGAGGGTTGGGAATTTGTCTCTTTAAGGCTCATGGACAGCTATGGCTTCAAACAATATTGCCTGTGTAGTGCCAGGCTGGTATGGGCTCTTGGTTTACAGGCCCCTCTTTCTTAGTTATATTGACTATCATTTATGGTCAATGTTCAAACGGGATAAGCTGAGATATGAAAGTGAATTGGCAGTGGATTCAGTACTGCGGATGGATTCATGTGTATATATTTCTATAAGCATATGTTACAAAATAAAATGATCAATTATTAAAAGGTGTAACTTGAGAAAAAAAAAATACTTACATGTCCCCTAAAAACAAGTAGTAATCACATGTATTTATCTCTAGAGAAGCAAAATGACTTAAGAAAAGGATAAAGAAATTGGAATTTTTATAACTATTATTAATGACAATTCTAAATGGGTTCTAAGGCCTCTATTTATTGAAAAAATATGGTCGGCGAATCACTTTTAAAGAGGCTTTCAATGATAATAACAAAACATAATTACTACTAATGAGTGCATTATTTTGATGAAAAGAAATATATGAACAAAATGAAGCCATAAAATCATAGTTTATGAATTTGATAAAGAGAATTTGAAGTTTACAACTAAAGAAATAAAGATCAAACCAAGAACATAAGAAGATCAATGCTCATTAAGGTCTTAAGAAGATAGTTTATGAAGTTGATAAAGAGAAGTTGAAGTTTACAATTGACAAAATAAAGATCAAATCAAGGAAAAAAGAAATTCAAGGCTTGTTAAGGTCATTTTTTTTCATTTTTTATTATTATTTGTAATCTCCCTTTGTTATTTTGATGTTTTAAAAGGCTCTCCATATATGAACATTTCAGCTTTTGTTTTTAGTAGAAAAAACTGATAATCATTCAAACACTCTTTAGGAATTTTTTTTGAAAGTATTTAAATCATTATTGCATTAAACAAATTGGTTTTAAGCATTCGAATTTTGTTAAAATCATGTTTTCAGGGTGATTGGTCAATATATATGGGTTAATGGTCAATTAATACAGATTAAAGGCATTAAATTTGATATATTGAGAGTTTGTTGTAATATTGATAATGTATTAGCTGACCAATATGCCTACTCATGACTAGTCTCTCAACAACTAGTGAATATCAGCTTTCAATGTATATTGGTTGACTAATATACTATACTAGCCGATTAGTACTTTACAAATAGTAGTTGTAATGAGTAGTTCTTGGCTCCAACAACTAGTAGGGTCCTATACCATTAAAAGGTTATTTGGGTTTCTAATACACACATTTCTAAGTTTATCAAGCATTTGAGCATCATTATCAAATATTTGTATGAGTAAGCCACTCAACGTGAAGAAGTGAGACAAATTTGAGATGCAATCCATTATTAGGGTGTTAAGTATTGTACTTAGGATTCTTCTAAGCGGTATGAAGTTTCTTTCTCACTTTGGAAGAAGATTGAAAAAACCTCTTTGCCAAAGGTTATTCTTTTCCTTGAAAGAAGAAATATAGTAGAATTGCAAGAAGAGTCTTAGAAGTCAATATAAACAAGGGTTACTTGTCTAACTGATAGGTGTATATTATAGTATGTTTTCTAGATGTTTAAGTGTGTTTTTAAGTGTTTTCTTAGATGATAATCACGTGTTTAGGGCTTAGAATTGTGTTATTGTTAGTGTTTTTATGTGTTTTAATTGTTTGATTGTTTTGGAGCAAGAATTTGATCTTAATATTATATTTTAAGGGTTGTTTGATGTGTTTGTTAGTGAGTGGAAACAAGAAAAAATGTAGAAAAGATGAAGAAGGACTTGAAAAATAAGTATGATCGTGCATGTTAGCTGCATGAGGATGAAAAATTTAGCACGATTGTGTATGCATGTTTTTAATCTTCAAGTCCTTCATCGGTTCTTCAATTTTTTTCTACTTTTAATCACTAACAAACACTTCAAACAACCCTTGAAACATAATATTAAGATCCTATACATGATCGTACAAGAGAGTTTGGATGGTGATGCACAATTGTGCATCTACAATGCACGATCGTGTATACATATTCCTAATCTTCAAGTCCTTCTTCATCGTTTCTTCAAAATTTTCTACTTTTAATCATTAAAAAACACTTAAAACAACCCTTGAAACATAATATTAAGATCCTCTGTATGATTGTGTTAGAGATTTTGGATGGTGATGCATAATTGTGCATCTACAATGCACGATCATGCAAAGGAAGTTTCTAGCTTATGAGATTTTTGTATTATTGACATTCGAGGCAATTTTTGGAACCAAAATAAGTAGAAAAATCCTAAGAAGAATTGTAGAAGGCTTAGTAGTATAAAAAGAAAAATGAAAACAAAAACAAAAAAGAGCAGGCTATACATCATAAACAAGGAGTTCAAAACTAGAAACATCAAGCACAACTCCAATTTTGTAGAATTTCCAGGTCAAGACTTAAAGATGTTTTCTTTCTTTTCTCTTCTTGTATTTTATTATCTTAGATTTTAATTATGATTAGTGATGTATTAAACATGATTATGAATTTCTAAATCCATAATGTGGTTTATTCTTGAATTGTTTTTGTATAAATTTATCTTGATGAATTCAATATATTAATGCTTTGTGGTATTTACAGGGTTATACTTGATAAGAAATTGAGAGATTGAATCAAAGTTATATGTATTAATTTGTGCAATGAGAGTTAGTAACTTAATAGACCTGTAAATATTATATTAATAAACAATTGAAGAGAGATCTTAATTGTGAGTTACTTGTCCTCATTATTGCTTCAAATCCAGTTGAGTAGTTAGGAGTAGTTTTGTTAATTGAGAAGTTGAAATTCAATTATTATCTATTTTAATTAGGATTACTTGATTAGATCTCGAGCGGGGGTAATCAAAATCTTAGGATATCTAAGATCAAGGATAATTGAATTATCAAGATAAAATGGAAGACAAAACAAGGATAGAATAACCCCTAAGTTTCTATTATTGATTAACTTCGTTCTTATTCCTAACTTCGCTTATTTAATTGTTTAGTTTTATTATTTTATTTCAATTCAATTAATTCAATATTTTATTACCTTAGACAAAGTGCATTCAAGTTGTTAGGTGATTAATGTAGTCCTCGTGGGAACAATATTTTGTTGATTATAATATACGATATGTATACTTGTGGTATTACATACTTTAAACTAAACAAACAAGTTTTTGACACTATTGTCATGGATTGAATTAGCATCTTATTCGATTTGAATTCCTTTAAATTAAAATGAATTGATACTTTTCTATTGTGTAATTTTAGGTGCATGAACACAAGAATCACTCGAAGCATGAGCAAATTAAAAGATACATCAACCTTTGACATCACAAACCAAGAAAGAGAGATTCAAAAAACGAAGTGTTAAGCAGTAATAGAAAGAACAATGACAGAGGAAAGAAACTAAGGAGAAAAACAAAGGACCCTTGTGGACTTCATAAGGATAGGGTTCAATGCAAATCAACAAGGAATTATAAGACCACCAGTGCAAACTAATTAATACATTCAAAATAAAACTAGTACTAATGAACATACTACAAACCAACGTGCACTTTTATGGACTGGCTAATAAGGATTCTAATACTCATCTGGCTAATTTCGTGAAGATTTGTAATACGTTTAGGTACAATGGGTTAATAGAAGGTGTAACCAAGATGAGGCTCTTTCTCTTTTCACTCAAAGATAGAGCCAAGGTATGGTTGAATTCACTTGACCCAGTGAACGTCACTTCATGGGAACAGTTGATGTAAGTCTTCTTGTTTAAGTACTTCCCTTGACAAAGACTATGAAGTTTATAAAGGAAATTAAAAATTTATAGCAAAACAAAGGGAAGTCTTTATATGAAGCATGAGAGCAATTTAAGAAATTGAAAAGGAGCTATCCATATTATAACTTGCCAAAGGAGTTCCTTTTGCAAACGTTATACAACAGAGTGAACCCTCCTATGAGAGGCACCATTAATGTAGTAGCAGGTGGATATTTAATAAGGAAAAAAATTAAGGTAGCACATGATATGCTAGAAGAGATGACAAATAATAGCTATCTTTGGCCATTGAAAAGAAATCAACAATAGTTAACCTTTCGAGATCAAAATGGAGTGCTTATTGTAGATTCAGTGACAACATTGCGTATTACAGTAGCTAATCTAGCCAAATAATGGAACAACCTTAAAGCTACATCTTTTATTCCACTTAAGGAAATTCAACATAGATGTGAGCTATGCATACATGAAAGTCATATCATAGCTAATTGCTTTTTAGTAGGGAATAACAGTATGGAGTAGCTAAACTTTATAGGGGCACAACATAGTAGGGGAGGTAATAAACCCTATTCAAACACTTATAATCTTAGGTGGAAGAAAACCTAAATATTTTGTAGTCTAATAATGCAGGGAATCAATTATGAGCTCAAGGCCCATCAGGATTCCAACAGGACAAGCTGGGTTCATTAGAAATAGATGGATAAGTTAATGGATGGGTTGAATGTTATGGAAGTGAAATTTTACCAAATTGTAAAGAATCATACATCTTCCTTTCATAATTTAGAGGTTCATGTGGGTCAATTAGTGATGCACTCATGTTTTCTTATCTTTTTATACTTTTACACTTAGTTTTTAATCTCATTTGATGTCTAAATCACGTGGCTTACATTTATTTTATCATTCAGGCATTTTAGGTGTCAAGTGAAGAAAATCAGGCTAAGGATGAAGATTTAGGACTTTTGGATGTCATTTTCAGAGTGAGGAGGTCGAAATACCCTAAGGTGACCAAAGTTGTAGAAATCCTAATCCTATAAAGAATCCTACTTCAACTAGGATTTCTATATTCCGAAAGATTCTTGTTAGCCTCTACAAGAAATGGATCTAAGAACAATCTAGACGGTCAAGGGACATGTAGATTGGGAGAAATGAAGATTTATAAAAAAAAGTCATACCCTGTAAAGGTCTTAATTTGGAAAGGAAAGAAAAAAACCTACTTCTATTTGGAAAAGAAATCATCTCCTTGTAAAGATCCTAATTCTACAAGGAAAGAAAGACCTACTTCTACTTGGAGAAGAAATCATCTCCTTGTAAAGATCCTATGTCTACAAGGAAAGAAGGACCTACTTTTACTTGGAAAAGAAATACTCTCTTACAAGACCTCCTCCAATATAAATAGGGACCTTTAGCATTAGTTTGGGCATATTCACGTTTTCTATCTTCTTTGGATGTGAATTTCTCTTCTATGTTTCTCTCTCTCCCTAGGTAGAACCCTAGTTTTATTTTCTTCTTTTCTTCTTCTTATACCCGAATTCTGCACTATGTTTTCTATTATGATTTTTAGCTTTGTTTTAGTTAG
>JAOQMR010000006.1:17278536-17289100 GCA_027563865.1 Erythroxylum pelleterianum | reverse complement strand
AGAATTATGAACTAAATTCTCTTTTCCAATTGTTGAGGCTATTAGCTAAATTCATGGTTGTTTTTATGAGAAGCATGGGCATATAATTGATGAATCTATGATTGGAAATTTGAGCTCTTGATCTAGACATGATTGCTGAATTATGCATGTGAATTTGAAGTCATGAATTCGAATTTTTCATAAGTAATTTGTATGCTATCTGATTAATTTAATTGCTGGACAATAAATTGATTAGGTTAAGTAGAAACAACTAATTAAAATTAAAGCTTGTATGTAGGTTTTAATTAGTTGGATCTAGACATAGGTTAATTTTACTCATGCTAGCTTTGTTGAAAATTAACTTTGGTTCAGCAGACTTGATTTTGATCTTAATGCTCTTGTTGTTGTGTTGTTCATGCTAGTTTTGGATTAATGCAGTAACAAGAAGTTGTTGTATGTCATGTTTGTTTTGAATGCATCTATCTTTGCTTGATGAACCATAAATTTCCAATCTAAGATATAATTCGTTTTTAATGATTAAAAACAACCTATGGATTTAGTGAAAACCTTTGCAATTTGTTTTTAATTAATCTGAACTTTTTAGTCAAACTTTCTTAGCAATTTCTCTCTTGAAAACTTTTGGCTTTGTTTTAATTTTCCAAACTTACTTCACGTCTTCTCCTTTCTTTTCTTGTTCACTTTTAACGCAAACAAACAAATCCCCCAATCTGGTCCTATAACTTGCATTCAACTTCTATTTTTCCCTTTGAAATTCATGCATACTTTGCTTGAAAGTGAAAAAATCTTCCTTGTATTTTGATCTCTGTGGGATGATACCCTTGCTTCACTATGCTACAAATCAATTTAAGTAGGGGATTAAATTTGGAAGCTAACGACAACCTACCAATTAGCCAAGGCATTTTCTACACGAAGTGTGGGAAGTCTCCCAAATAACACGGAAGCAAATCCAAGGGAGCAATTGAAGGCCATCACACTTAAGTGTGGGAAAGAGTTTGAAAAAACTATTCAATAAATAAACTAAATCCCACCAATTAGATGACCAAAAGAAAAAGCACAAGAATGAAAAGAAGCAAGATGTCACTCCTTATATTCCTCCTCTTCCATATGCACCAAAGATCCTATTTCCATAAAGGCTATAGTAGAACAAAATGGATACGCAAATTACAAAGTTCATGGAGAAGTTAAAGAAATTGCAAATTACCTTTCCCTTTGTGAAAGCTTTGGAGAGCATACCAAAGAATGCAAAGTTTCTTAAAGACATCTTATTAAATAAGTAGAGTTGAGATGACAACTAAACAGTCTCTATAATGGCAAGCGACAACTCCATGATTACTAACCACATGCCTGAAAGTTGAAAGATCTAGGGAGTTTATTAAGTAATTTAGAATTCTGTTAATGTTTATGTGACTTAGGTTCAAGTATTAATCTTATGACTTTGTCTATTTTTATGAAATTAGGGCTAGGAGATGTGAAGCAAAGTTCCATGCTTATTTAGTTGGTGTATCAATATATAAAGAAATCATTTGGCGTGGTGGAGAATGTGCCTATAAAATTGGTCAAGTTTATTATTCCTGTGGATTTCATCATACTAGACTTTAAAGAAGACAAAACTGTCTATTAATTCTTAGTAGACCCTTTTTCAACACTGGAAGAGCTTTGATAGATGTCCATGAAAGCAACCTCATCCTTCAGATTAGTGATGAACAACTGGAATTCAATGTGAACAAAGTATTGAATAATCTAAAGGAAAGTAGCTCTTGTATAAAGATTGATATAGTGGATAAATGCATAAAAAAGAAAGAGAAGAGCTACAAAGAAGAAGTGAGTGTTGGGGAAGTAGAGGATGAAGGAGAACCAGGAAGGGAGAAGTTGGTTTTTAAATTAAAGCAAGAGATTATAGTAAGAATGGAAGCACTCATAGTACCCTCCTTTGAGAAGCCACCCTTTTTA
The DNA here is from genome assembly GCA_027563865.1 of Erythroxylum pelleterianum. Taxonomy (NCBI): domain Eukaryota; kingdom Viridiplantae; phylum Streptophyta; class Magnoliopsida; order Malpighiales; family Erythroxylaceae; genus Erythroxylum; species Erythroxylum pelleterianum. The sequence continues at coordinate 17,287,150 of JAOQMR010000006.1, read as the reverse complement.
GAGTTAAAAACTGATGGGGAATAAGAAAAGAGAGTGGTAGATACAATTAAAAGAGAAGGAGAGCTATGGGAGTGAAAATTTTGGACATCAAAAGCATGAGTCCTAATGTGATAATGAATAGGGCCTTAAGATTTAAAAGAGGAGTTGGTTGAAAAATAATTGCTCTAAAATGTTAAAGCTAGTGACCTTAAAATTAGTATGTTATGCGTAATTAGTTTTTTTTTATGTTTATTTTGTAGAGAGTTGATTGATAGATGTTCTAGGCCTAAACTATGCTCAAGCTCCTTCTCCGATGATATTGGCATCAAATCTCATGGACTTAACTTAATCTCAAACATCAATCACTTAAAATTTACCAACTTAGTAACTTATTCCTCTTATGTTTAAGTGTGTTGTATATACATATCGATAAAAATATTACATCCTATTCATACACCTATGGCACATGTAAGCATGTATTTATTATTATTAATCAATCAAAAAGGCAAACTATCACTACGTAAACTTCCATGAAATTTCTTGCTACTGTTAAAAGATTGGTAGGTTTAATTTATTGTAACATCATTTTTTGATAATAACCTAGTCTTTTCACGTGAAGGCAAACAACTTGTCATGACTGTCCCTCGGTTACTCAATTAAGTCATGTTTTTATTTAACTTGGTTGGAGTGTAATTCTATCCTTTTTACATGAAGATAAACATTTTTCGTGAATGCTCTAGTTACTCAACTATATCACATCTCTCAACTGGCTACCAACTCTATTCTTAACCTAATTTTCTTAAAAAGGGCTAGCAGAATAGGAATTTAACACTTTTTTTTACTATTTTTAGCCTACCTCTTTTCTTTTTAGTCAATCATTCTTGTGAAATGGAACTAGTAATGCTAACCAATTCAATTGACTATACAAACAAATTCCCTAAAGTGAAAGAATATGTGTCATATCTTAATTAACATACATAAAGACACTTAAAACATAAAATTCATAAGTTATTATGCCTTTACAATTTAAATGACTATGCTCAAAATAAACCAATTCTATTCAATTTTTACCATTGACACATTCATACAAACAAAATTGTAAATGAATAATTCACATACAATTGATATGCAATTGCATATACATCCCCACACTTGAAAAACACATTGTCCTCAAAGATAGGTAATAACAAAGAAAAAGTTGTAGCAAGAATACTTATGGTGTTTTGGTGGTGATGGTATGGGTGATGGAATTTGGAGACACTCTATGCCATCAAATTCCAACAATTCACTTCCTACAAAATAAAAATAAAAATAACAAAGCATCAACAAAATAAATTGAAAAATAAAATAAAATAAAAAATCCTAATTCTTAGGTTGCCTTCCAATTGGCGTTTGTTTATGTCATTAGCTTGACGTATTCTACCTTCTACCCTCAACTTGGGTTTGTAATAAGTGGTTTGTTGTCACTCTTTTCTTCATATGGCAGTTTAGTAGCCTATAAATAAGCTATATGTTGAAAGATAGTGAAAATGACATAATTTATCAGATTAAGAAATCCAAGTAAGGCCAGTAACGCCCTTTTTGCTAACACACTGTCAATGAAACAGGGAATGATGAAACACCCTAAATTGTCAATCGAATCTAGCTGTTTTTATTGTAAGAAGGTGAACTGCTCTTCCTCTTCTATTGTAAGAAGGTGAACTGCTCTTCCTCTTCCACATTCACCTTCGTCTCCTCTTCTTCATCTGCTTCTTGAATAGAGACTTCCTTACATTTCTCAAGCTCTGTGTCCTCATTCATCTATTCTTTGTCCTTTACTACTTCCTCAGCTTCTTAAAAAGAGACTTTCTTATATTCTTCAAGCTCCATATTGATTGTCATCTGTTTCTTTTCCTCTTCTTCAAATGCTTTTTGAATAGAGACTTCCTTATATTTTTCAAACTCTATATCCTTTATGCTTTGTTCTTCTATTTCTTCTTAAATGGCAACTTCATTCATATCGTTGATCATTTTCTCCTCATCACTCTAAGTCATTAATGGGCTCCAATAGCATTTGCATATGGCTCGATGTATTTAGCCGAATAAACACTCTCTTGGATGACACGGTTGCTAGCTTCATTGTCAGCAATATCTTCCATTAAAGATTTAGCTTCACAATTGGCAATATCGTTACACTCTCTTTGATTGATTGTTAATTTGATAACTATGGGTCTATTAAATTTCCACCTCTCGTTGTACAGCCTAACACTAATTACTTTGACTCGCTCTCTCAATTTTTTTATAAAGTTTATGCATGACAGTTGTTACAAACATCCAAATATATATTGAAATCAACAATAGTTAAAGTCATAAAATAATTATAGAATAATTCCTAATTTGGATTTAGAAATATATAGACATGTTAAACATCATAGAAATCGAATTACAGATCAAGGATAATGAAGAAAGTAAAAGGAAAACAATAAAAACTATTTGACTCCTTTATTTGGAATGCTAGAATTCCCTGCATCTTTCCTGTGATCTCTCCACTTTTGATCTACTTTGATTTGTAGTTGTTACCTCTTTTGGTGTTTTTCATGTTCTGATATATTGCAATAGGGTTTAGGGTTGTTTTTAAAGGGTCCTCAATTTGTTTGCTTCCAAAAATAGCCTTGAACCCTCAAAACACCAAAAGACTTGCACTTTGAAAGCCTTCTATCGCGATCGTTACTTGGAGTTATGATCATGACTGTTATGATTCAGCCTCTTTGTTATGATTATACTTCAATGTTATTATTGTGGCATGCTTCTTGCTTCTAACATCATCTTCATTCTTCAATTTCCTAATTTCCAACACTCACAATCATATCAAACTAGCATTCACTAAAAACTAGATACCGCCAGCTATGATGAATGCAAAAACTATGTTTTACAACTTATATTCAAGCTCTCACACCACAAACTATATAAAACATAAGGAATTAGAGGAAATTACTCGTACAATTGATGACAAGTAATACATTATAACTATAAGTGGTGATCCTTCAAAACAAAATCTACCTCATATGCATCATACTAGAATCACCCATTCTACATAACTTTAGGAGAAAACTAATCGTGAATAACTTTGCAAAATAAATGAATTTCCTCCTTGATAATTTTATTTAAACATTTTTTTCTTTTTCTTTTTCTTACTTTTTTCTTTTCTTTTCTTTTTCCAACAAAAATTGAAAGAAGCTACATATATTGGAATTCATTGATAAGACATAAAATGACATTCCAACAATTATAACCAACCCACACATTTGCACACTCCCACACTTACACTTTTGTACATCCACAAACATCAACAATAAACAAATGCTCCACTAACTTAAAGCTTGGGTAGGACATTTGGTTAGGTTTAAGGCATATAAAGTGGTTAGCATAAAAAGAAAAGACATATAAAGCTTAAGGGGGCTTAATAAATGAAAATTTCATATCAACATGTGGGTTATTTGGCTAATGTAGCTTATGAAACCAAGAATGCCTATATCATTTCCATGTTAACGCAGGTGATAAAAATGTGGTCTTGAATAGAAAATCAAAGCAAAGTTAATATGTACATGTCATAAAGGTCACATATAAATAAAAGACAATAAGACTTATATGAATGTGTTAGTCTATAAAGGCTCAAAATCTCACTAGCTTGTGTCTACCACCAGTTACTACTCTTTTAAAGATAATGTATATTGACCAATCATAAGAGTAAAAGTGCATACTAAAGTTGCCATGAATTTTTCTACTAAATTGATTCTCTATTTATGACTATATAGCCTTAAAAGCAATAGAAAAAGAGAATTTTTTTATTTGTTTGATTTTGAAAAACTCCTAAGAAATACACATAAGAAAAAAAACAAGCTGAAAAATGTGCATGAAAACTAAGATCCCCACCCCCACACTTAAAGCTTACATTGTCCTCAATGTAACATCAAATGTAAGAAATGAAGCATTTAACGTAAATAACAAATGCAAGAATGTAAATGAAAAGAAATGAACTTCCCTTGGGTTGCCTCCTAAGTAGCACCTTTGTTTTACGTCATTGGCTTGACTCCATGTTGCTCTCATCAACTGGCATCGTTTGCATCTTTAAGCATCAACACTTCCATATTCTCCATTTGGAAGCCCTCATAATATGGTTTTAGGCAATGACCATTCTTTTTTAATGTCTTTTCTATTTTCAAACTCCATATCTCTACTGCACCAAAAGGAAAGACGTGAGTAACAACAAATGGATTAAGCCAATGGGATCATCTTATAATAAAAAGCCTTCATTTTTTCCTTATATATCATTGCATTCTAATAGGAGTTATTCCACATCTCCTCTAACTCTTACAATTGTAATTTTGTATGCACTCCTGCATTATCAAAATTCATATTACATTGCTCTATAATAAGCCTTATATTATAGCTCCATTGGAATATGACATGGATTCCTAAACATTAGTCTATATGGAGATATCCCAATTGGCATACGAACAATTGAGCTCATTCAGGAAAATTTAAAAGAACGAAAAGGAGATCTCGGAAGTGGACAAAGAGTTTATGAAGTTCGTTAAGCAGTGGAAGAAGACTTTGAGATAGGAATAAAAGTCGAAGAATTCACACTAATAAAAGAATTTGAGGCAAAAGCGCAAGGGGGTTCTAAATGCAATATTCAAGAAGATTTACTCGCAACCAAATCTGTGTTTAACTAAGAGAAAGATTTTTTAGAAACAACCTACGAATAGAAAGAAGGGATACCTGAAACATTCTTCCTTTCCATGAAAGGCTGTAGCGATTGAGTAGAGAACCTTATTCAAACTTGATGCGGCCATTCAATCAATAAAATTCCAATACAAGTATCCTACCAATAAAATTCGTCAATCCATTTTTCTCTAATCCCATTCGTCCTATAAGCACACAATGCATCTTCTAGCCTTAAGCTTCAATCCTTTCTATTGGGCTGAACTGTTTTCTCTAGGATTGACTTAATTTCTCAATTTGACACTTCAGCTTAGCCATTGGTTTGGGGATGGTAAGAGATGGAAATCTTGTGCATGATGTGATATTTTCTAAACATTGTTTCCATCACTCGATTGCAAAAATGGGTTCCCCTGTCAGTTATGATTGCCTTTAACATTCTGAACCTAGAAAGGATGTTAGATTTGATAAAAGTTGCAACAACTTTAGCATCATTAGTTTTGGTGGCTTTAGCTTCCACCCATTTGGAAACATAATCAACAACAAGCAATATATAATTAAAATCAAAAGATAAAGGAAAAGGTCCTATAAAGTCAATAGCTCGAGCATAAAAAATTTCACAGAAAAGAATGGGAATTTGTGGTATTTGGTTCCTATGGGACAAGTTACCTAACCTTTGAGACCTGTCATATGACTTGCAAAAGATGTATACATCATTAAATAATGAGGGCCAGTAGAAGCCACTCTCCAATACTTTATAGGCAGTCCACTTGACCCCAAAATGTGCTCCACATGCATACAAGTGGCAGAAGGATAAAATCGAAGGTGTTTCACTTTTAATCACTCACCTCCTTATGACTTGATTTGTATAATGCCCCTGTAGAAACTGGTCGTCCCAAACATAGTACTTCACTTCATTCTTTATACCTAAACATCCTTACTTTAGGATAACTTATCTTTGTGTCCAAGCACCACTCTCTTTTGCCAAACCCTAATCTCCCAATATGAAGCCTTAGCCACCTTTTATCCCTCAATTTGGCAACATCACCATAAAGAGCATCAACATAATAGCCTTCATCTTCTTCAAGATAAGAGTGAACCATCATCCTCACAATGTCGGTACTACCCAAACATTCTTGGTTGGATGATATCGCCCATCTCATAGATCTTGAACTTTTTCCTTCGGTTATCGGCCACTCACCGTTGACAACATCACTAGGTACACAACTGATCACCAACAAGATCTTTGGTAGTTACCAATTGTAAGCTAACAATACTGTCCAACTACTACTAAGGAGAAGCCACAAACATCAATTGTTATTTTTAGTCATCGACAACAGTGACAATCACAAGTGACCATCAACTCTTCATTACCAACCTACCTTTATGTCTTTTAAGAACCACATCACTGAATTATTAAAAGGAACCAGTGAACATGGGTTTCCAACCCCAATTCTTTAAGAAGCTCACCAATTCCATAACTCTAACACACCACTCAGAACATAAATGCTCCTTAAACATTAAAAACATGTTTTGGCTATTGTTATATTCCTTGCGGTGACAGGTAACAACAACAAAATGATCAAAACCATTTTGGTTGTTTTGGTGGTTTATAAAGAGATTGGTTTCAAAAACCACATTCTTTTTTTGTCTTCTAGTCCATTCGAAAACAAAGATTGAATATATTTTAGTTTTCAAATTTCTTCATCTTCTAGGGGTGGCAATGTGCTAGGCATGGGGTTGCTTGGCCCGAGATTGGACTTGAGCCCGACTGGGCCATAGGAGCGTTAGTCGTTTTGGGTTTGGCTATCGAGCTTTGGGTCAGACTGGGCTCCCGATTAACTAAGGCCTGGTCCCCTAACTTCGGGTTAGGCTCGTACTAGACTCCCATCCTTATCTTTTATGATGCAACTTCATTGATTTCTAAAGCTTATTATGTGGCAACATTATTACGAACTTTTCAAATTTCAAGAATAACCCAATTTGAATATGATTTTTTAAGTTTGCGATTACAGGATGTTAATATGATTTTTCATATTTTAATACTCAAATTTAATTTGTAAATTTTTTATAGTTCAATTTTAAAATTATAATCAATAATAATCAAATATTCTTAATTAATTTATAGAATTAAAATGGATTATAATACTACTATTGAAAAATTAGGGCGAGACCTAATCCTATATGTAACAAAATAAATACAAAACTCTTTTTTATTTTATTTTTCAAAAGCCAATATGACTTTAAATTCTATAATATGATGCACCTTATTGTCTAACTCAATCTTTTTTCTTTTAAATTTTCCCTCAAATCGATCCTGAAATTAGTTTATTACAACTATCTTAGTTGTAAACGTGTCTTACCTCTAGCGATAGTCATACCAAAAGGTTGAGAATTTTACAAGTGGTGTAAAGAGGGTTAACAAAAACGTTATCTTTTCATAATTTACATCTATTTATAATATAATTTGAATTTTTAATAATTTAATTTAAATAAAATTTTAATTTCTATTCAACCTTAGTTAAAATTGTAATTAATTCTAGTTAAATACCACTTAAGTTCAAATAAGATTTAATTTCTCATACTGGTCCTTATTTATTAAATATCTTATATTTAATTCTAAAGTTGCTCAAACTTTACAATAAAGTTCAAATTGATTAAGTTACCTTTATTCCTCTTCAAATTATTTTTGTGTAACTTATTAAGTTCCTAAATATGTTAGTAATGGATATAAATTATAACTTTAGCTCATATTTAGGATGAAATAAATTAATGTTAGTGTCTTGTAGTACATCGTGATTACCAAAATAATACAAATGTTAAAGTAGTTTTGACTAATCTTTTCGTACACGTTTTTTTATATAATTAATTCCTTTCATCATATGATATTCTAATAAGACATAGGACATGGAATTAATATTTATTTTATTTGAGACTAATCATATTAATTATTTACTATTAGTATTCGATCTTATTAATGACATTTTAAAATAATTTTCACAGTGTCATTCAATCTTGGCCAAGTATTTACAGAATTAATACTAAAGGAGAACGATAGAATATTCTTCTTAATCAGTTTAGGGTAATGAATTCTATATTAATCATTCAACTATTTTCATAAGCTATCCTTCAATAGATGTGTCATAAATAATATCAAAACATAACAATCATCATATGAGAAACTTTAGAAATCTCAAATCAAAAGTCACTTATACAATTATTACAATGATAAATTCTATAGACATACAAGTAATATTCCAAACGAAATTCTCATGTAAAGTCAGTTCAGTGAACTTATTTTCTAACAAACACTTACATGTTGCTTTAAATATCTTCATATTTTAGTCTATAAGATCAATAACTTCTTCATAAAGAAGAAACATAACATGTACTAATTTTTTTATGAAAATATTAATATTCAGTCTCAGCAGAATAATGACTAGAAACAATTTAAGAATTATACATGAATTAAATACGAATTTAGAATTATGATTTCATCATAATTTCATTTGTAATGTACATTTATATTTTATCTTATATATTAATTAATTAAACAAATACGTATAAGATAAAATTTTCTTTAAATAATTATCTCAGTTAACTATAATCAATCAACTAACTATAGGATTTAAACCAACAAAATCTCCTAACAACATTATGTTATCTATCCCACAGCAACCAGAAAAACAACATTGTCTAGATGAGCATTCACTTTCCAAGTTTGTCATGGAAATACAAACAAGATGACATTACAAACTAAAACCTTCAGCATTCATTTGCTATTTCCATTAAGGTTCAATCACGACAAAATTAACCAGATAGAATCAACTTCTAGATGTGCAAGAGATAATATTAGACAACTTGATCTTGTATACATTTATGTAGTCTTACTATAAGAAAAATGCAAATTACTGATGGAATATTACCTACAGAA
>JAOQMR010000006.1:17267277-17278436 GCA_027563865.1 Erythroxylum pelleterianum | reverse complement strand
TATCATTTTGTAGGTAAATTCAAATCACGTAGGGGTTGTTGTTTTAATTAGAAGGAGAACAACATCGTTTGATCAACCACAAATGACGTTTCCTTATCACATTTAAACACCGCGACAACCTCTCCTTCTCATCTGCCAAACGTCTAAAAGTTCTAATTTTTTTTTCTCTTCCCTCGCCATTGTCGTCTTTGGTTCCGGCCATTGTCGTCGTCTTCTTGGTCTTCTGGTAATCGTCCATTATAGTTAGTTATTCCATCTTTGCACTTGGTTTTCTATTTTTCTATTTGTTGTTGTTAGGGAAGCTTTTGTTTGGGTCGGGTCAGTTTTGGTTAATTTTGTTTTTTTTTTGTCTGCATCTATTTCAGTTGTTAATGGTTCTATGTGTGGTTGAATGTGTTCCTGTTGGTGAAGAATGCCAAGTATCAATGTTTTTCGTAATAGTTAGTGATGAATTTCTGATGCCTATAAAGTGTTCGATGAAATGTATCCGATGAATACCGAGAGACAAAGCTAAATGAATTTATGAATACCGATGAAATTTTTTTCACTCGTCACTATTGGTTTAGTCTTCTTAGAGTTTATACTCTACATTAATTATAGTCTTACCTAGGGGTTGGGGATTGAAAACAAAAATGCAATACCTAGAATAGATATTAGGTATTAAAAATAAAACAAAATGCCAAAGTTACATCTGAGGGCTTAACAATAAAATAAAATATAAATAGAATGCCTAGAATGAATATTAGCTGTTGGAATCTAAAGAAATGCCTAGTAGTTCCATAGGACTTGAGATGAAAAATAAAATGCCTATAGGTAGTTCTTAGGGCTTAAAACTAAACTAAAATGAAATGGAATCCCTAGAATGAATATTAAGGCTTTAAAATGGAGAAAACGTTTGAAATTGTATCATAGGACTTGAAATAAAACTAAAACGCTTAAAGTTAGATGTCAAGGCTTAAAAAATATTGAGAATCAATTTCAGAGCTTAAAAATAAGATAAAATAAAATAAATAAGTAGAATAAATATTAGGGCTTTGAAATGAAAAAAATGCTAAGGGTGGTGCCATAGGATTTGAAATGAAATTGATATATCTGGTGCTAGGTTATAAGGCTTAAGAAATAAAATGAAATAAAAGATTTAAAATGTATCTAGAATTCTTAACTTAGTACCTAAGGCTTTAAATGGATTTGGATTTAATCTAGAAGCAAGAAACTATGGGAAATTAGTGATTAGTACCTAGAGCTCAACTTAAGCTTTGGGGTTTGTAGGCTTGTGGTGTGGACTTGATTTAATAGGTTTTATGGGCTTTTAGTTTGGACTTAAGCTTTTAGGGTTTGGCTTAGATGATTTTTGGATTCTAGTTTTGCTTACCTCTCTTCAATCAATTGATTTCACATTTTGCATCATGCACTAACTTAAAAATTAAAGAAATAAAAAAATAAAATTACTTTTATAACCATTTTACTTATGGGCCTATACTAAGTAATTAGGAACTAAGTATCAGACCCAATTATTTAGAAAAACATCACTTAGTGCAAACTTTTGAGATCTAAAGATCCAAATGAAGTTTTATTTACTAATTTTGAAAACATGTTTGTAATTATACTAGGAATAATATAAAATAAAACATACAAATTATATTAAAAAACCACATCATAAGATGTGTAATAAAGTTAATTTATCAAGCTTGAAGCTTGATATCTGTTTAACTAGAGTTTATATGAAGACAATTTCTTTCTTATATTAATTCCAGGTCAAGTGTAGGATTTGATATGTGATTATGGAGTTTAGAGCCTTCACTCTATTGGGATAAAAAGAGATAATAACCATACCATAATAATGAGAACAATGATTAATAATAATTAGTTAAGAGTGTTTGAGAAAATTTAGCTTACTCATCCCATTTTGTCTCAATTCAGTTCTCAAAATATAAGATATTACATGTCAATATAGCAAATTCATATCAAGATTTAGGAGATTATAAGGATAACACTTGATTATTCCTTTTAAATTTTCTCCTAGTCTTAATCTTGAAAACATATGATGATTCCAAATTAAGTGCAGTATAAGATTTAATAACACCAACTGCTGACCAGTTCAGTTGATAGATTCTTAGAGTTTATACTCTACATTAATTGTAGACTCTTGAGAATCATACTCTACATTAATTGGACCTTTCTTAGCCTCCACAACAATATCATCTGACTCTAAAGCAATAGATATAATTGATGAATTCATAACATTAATGGTATCATAAGCATGGAAGTAGAAGTAGAAGCTAAACCTCCTTCATTAGTAGAGTATTCTAACTGATGAGAAAAACATGGAATATTTATGCTTATAAAGAGACCTATAATGATTGTGAGTTTGTTTCATACCATTTTAATGAGAAAGAGGCCTATATGAATGAGAAGGAGGTTGTAAGTTCTTTTGACATAACCTTGCATAAAAATTATGCCTATTTTTGCCTTGAGTATTGTACCCTCTAGGTTTGGAATGTGATCCATACATGAATTTCCTTTTGTTTGGTACTTAGAGGATGATAGATGGGCATGAATTTTTTTGTAAACATTTAAAAAATGCAATATGATCATATGAAGATTCAGACATAGTGTCATCATATAATTGCCTGGCCTTTATAAAAATACTTTAGGCATTCTTTAATGCAATTCCTTAAGTGAAACTAATTCTATGCCTATCATTAAAATTTATTTAAGCTAAAAAATAAACACTTGATATGTATGAAACCAATTCCATATCTAACAGGAGGTTCAAAAAATAAACACTTAATGTGTATGAAAAAAATGGTTATGCAAAAAAAAAGCCAAATAAAGTTAATTGTTGTCTTTGTCCATAATAATAGTTTTGCATAATAATGGTTGTGATCTTGCACAAAAATTATATGTTGTCTTTGTCCATATTGAAATTCTGAAAAATGGTTATGATCAAATTAAGGTTAATTGTTTTCTTCAAGCAAAGATTTAGATTTCAATGGCTTAAGCAATATTATAAGTTGTAGGATATGAAAACATTAATAGAATGAAAACAAAATATGCAATACACAACTTAAAACTCATGCCTATCTGTACCTATGCTTAATTCAAAACTTATCAAAAACTAGCTAATTGTTTATTGTCTTTCTTACAGGCCGTGTTCTATATTGAAGAGCGTTGATAATTGTCCAACCTCATCTATCTTCTTTGTAGTTTGCGATTGTCCGTCTATCAAGGTAAGTCATTCAACTAAGTAATGTCTACAATATGATCAGTTTTGTGTTGTTCTTTACAATTTTACCTCTGAGAATGATTGATGAATTTTTAGGCCGGGGTTTAATAGTATAAGTGTTTTTATTTGGGCAATGTTTAAATTGAAACATAAAGACGTGAACTTTAATGTGATTAATTCAAACTTAGTATTAACATAAGATATTCACGTAATTGACATGACAATTCTTTGAATAATAATCCTCTAGGATGGTATATAGGCTGGAAACCCATAATGCAACTTCTATGAGGATTATCGGAGAAAAATTCCATAAGCCTCAGAGTCTTAGTGAGAACTTACTTTCCCGATTCATCTAGTCAAACAATGTCTCGTACCATAGTGCTTGTTTAAAATCAAACTTTGGAAAATAACTTATAGGTGATTAATTGAAACATAAAGACTTGAACTTCAATGTAATTAGTTCAAACTTAGTATTAACATAAGAAATTCACGTAATTAACATGACAATTCTTCACATAATAAACCCCTAGGATGGAATATAGGTTGGAAACTCGTGATGCAACTCTCATATCAGTGAAAATTTTCATGAGCTTGGGGGTCACAGTGAGAACTTGCTTTCTAGATTCATCTGGTCAAACAATGCCACATACTGTAGTGCTTGTTTAAAATCAAACTTTGGAAATGAACTTGTAAGTGATTAATTCAAACATAAAGACTTGAACTTCAATGTGATTGCTCAATCTAGTGTTGGAATTAATATATGTAAGCAAAAAATATCTTTTGATCTTTTTTTAGGAAACCGATTTTATTTATTGTAAACCAATTTCCACTCTTATTATTTTAATATAAAGTTAGAAAAATAATATGTAGATGCGTTTTTTTTACTTCTTAATGTCACTTCTTACAGGATATTGGTTGGCAAATTGCGCTATTTGACTGATACTCAAATATGTTGTCCATCAATTAAGTCAATAAATCAATAAGCCAAGTACAGTTCATTTGTAGGTTGCTTATAGGGTATTAAGATATATTAAGGATAATAAAGATCAAAGCCTTATCTTTCCTAAAAAATTCTTCTCTGAAGTTATAAGGTCCTTATGACTTAGAATGTGGTGATTGTTTAATCACTAAGATGGAATTGGATGTGATTGAGTTGTCTAATTATGAAATCATATGGTGGGATAGGTTGGTTTCAATTTGGAGGGGAAATGGTCAGAGACATGTAAAAACTTAGGGGAAATGTGTAAGGCCGCAAATTATAACCTAGTTGAAATGTTACATGTTCATGAAGGCATATGTGATAGGTGTTAAATTGTGATATGATTGTAATTTATACATGTTTTGAATTTTGGTTTTACCTTGAATTTTGATTTAATGGATCATACTTAGTGATTTGGAATTAATTGATACCATTAGAAAATTGATGTATTAAAATGTACATTTGAACAAAGAAAAAGTCAAGTGGCAAGACAAGTTGGTACATGAAAATTGGATGACTAAGCCTATACATTTAGTGACATTTGGCATAGCTAATACATTGACATTTGGTATGAGTAAATAAGGGACAAATGGTAGTATAATTGAATAACAATTGGTAACATTGATTAAGTGACAAATGGTCTATAATGTGTGTGACATTTGGTAGCTTAAAGGGAGGAAAATGTGATACATGCATTGGGGACATGTGCTCCTCTAAGATTAGGACACCTAGCAACTTAGGTGTTAAACTTGCAAGAAGTTCTGCAGCCTTCATTGAAGCATCTCCACCGAAACTCTCTCATTTCCTCTCAACTTCTGGAGTTTTTGGGATCATTTTCTTTGGAATCCTTGTAAGTTACTACATTAAGAAAGCTACTATATACCACCTTTTATGTTGTTATCATCTTAGTGTTAAGGTCATCTAACATCTACCTAAATTTTGGAAGTGTTTTGGTTGCATGAAGGGTTGGTTTGGTTAGTTCTTTGAAGAAGGAATTTGAAGGTAATGAGGTAAGGGAATTCTAAACTTGATAGCATGTGTTAACACAAGTTTTATGATAATTGAACTTTCATGAAATATGGGTTAAGATGATGATAATTGAATGCTAGAAAAATGATCTTGTATGATAACTTCCGGTTTGGTTTTGATGTGTGGAAGATATTGATTTTTAGGTTACTTAATAAATGATTTTTGAATTGATTTGGACATGAATTTGATTAGGTATTGAAGCATGAATAAGGTGGAATTGAAGTGAAGTTGATCATCTTTGGTGAAGGTGTGTCGAATGGAAGTGAAGAAGTTAAGTTTTGGCAACAAATTGGAGATTGTGGGCGAGTGAATCTTTGGTTCACTCATCCCAAGATCGCAGGATTTATAAGCCTTACTCCCACAGTTGTGAGAACTACTTAGGAAGGAGAAAAGATTGGTTTTGGGCAATTATGGGAACATATAAGGTTAAAGTACTTTATAATGGTTTAATTGGACTTAATTAAGATGAAAAATAAACCTAGTTTGATGTGGAACAATTTCATTAAAGGTTGTATAAGATTTGGATTTTTAATTAAAGTAATAACTTAAAGAAGGTGTTATTAGATAACAAAGTATCTAATTTTGGAACTTATAAGTTCTTAAAGGAATGAAGTATACTTATGAATACAAATGTTTTTAAATGATTAAAGTGATGTGCTAGTTATGAATGTTTGAGAATTGGGAACTTAGATAAGTACATGTAACGTGTAATTACTTATTGTATTCATTAGTGCATTATTACAAATGCTTATGTTTATAAAGAATGATAAGTTTGTTCAAGTAAGAATGAATAGGTTCAATTTGAGCATAAGGAAATGAATTCATACTTATACATTATTTCACTATCATGTGATTATGAAATTGCGATAATTCCAGACCATCAATTGTCTGAGGAGTTTGATAATTGAGATTATATTAGAAGTGCTTGCTAATTGTATCAAAATATATAATGTGTGATGGCTCAATACATTTACTGATGCATTAATGCATATGTCTATACTTATAAGGCATGTTAAGTATGATCAAATGAATAAGGTCATATGTTATGCACTACATCATTTACATGAAATTTTGAAATCCGAAATGGTTTGTTTTAAAAACTGCCAAGTCCTAGTTGTGGGTAAATAGGCATGCCTAGAAGGGTCTGTAGCTGCTCCTGTAACTTGACATTACGGTGTCCCCTGATTATTGACAATATGGTGTCCCCGGATAATCGACACTACGGTGTCCCCTGATTTAGAGACAATAGTCTTTTCTATTTCAGATACCAATTATGATATCTTCTGTTTTGGTCCCCGTTACCCACTTCTGTAAAAAGGATTAGCAATCTAACTTATTTTGTATTCTAATACATGTTCAGTTTTGATAAAAACAAGTTCTGTTATGATACAAAATAATTTTTTTCTGATAAGGTTTAAAGACTGGGACAAAGACAACCGTAGTGGCCAAGAAGAATGTCTAAGACATAATGTTTGGATTACTCTATATTATGAACAATTAAAGATTGTTGTGATATGATTTGAATATGTATATATGAATGTTAGCCGACTGTTAGAAATAGTGGCCATTATGCATTATGTTTAGTTATTCCCACTAAACTTTATGCTTAGCACGGTGGTTTTGCCTCCGTGTAGGTTCTGATAAGAAGGTTTAAAGACTAGGACAAAGACAACCATAGTGGCTAAGAAGAATGTCTTTTGTTTTGAAAGATGTATATTTGAGTTGTATTTAATGTAATGAGACATTTTGTATATTTGTGGATAAGGTTTGTAATGTCCTATAAATCATTTGTAATAACCTTACTACAGAATGGATTTAATATATATGGCATATATTTTGATAAGTTCATCATATATGATGTATATTATGTTTTGTTTATAAAATAACATCTAATGATATGTAATGTATGTTGCTCGAGTTTTTGGAAATGCATGTAAGGAATGTTTGGTATGTTTTGGATTGTTTCGGTTCAGTTTTGTGTGACACTTGCATATCCTTCTCGAGGGTATATGTGGGTGCTACAAAAATGAAGGATCTAATGATGTGTAAAGTAAATGTTAAATGTTCTGTAAGATTAATATGGATACTACCATAATGATTATTATATCGAACTATGAAATCGCTTTTTTAAATAACAGTTTTGCAAAAATGAGTAATGTTGATAGATCTTGGATGTATAGATGATTAACACCCGATGGTTTCATTAATCCTAAGTTTGTTGAGGGAGTTGAAGCTTTTATTGACTATGTATGTTCCCAACCTGCATATATGGATGATCCAAAGATTAGATGTCCATGTAAAAAGTGCAATTCGTTTTCTCCCTATTGATGAATTGAATCTCCATTTGTTAAGAAAAAGGTTTGTTCCAAATTATTTTGAGTGGACACGACATGGGAAGTTATTAATTTATAGCACCTTAAGGGATAATGAAGTGAACTAGTCAATAAATGTATATGGATTTGTAAGGAGGACTGGATTTATAACAAATAATGTAGGTACAATTAAAAATCCTTATACTCAAATGGTTTATGATGCAACCATTTATACCTTTCAAGGAACTATAGAAAATCTTGAAGAAGAACCAAGCTCAAATGTAAAAAAGTTTTTGACTTACTAAAATTAGTTGTCCAAGAATTATGGCCAAATTGTGAGATCATGACTCAATTATCTTCAATTGCTCAAATAGTGAACATAAAGTCTGAAGGGCATATTTCTGATTGAAGTTTAGATAAAATCCTTGCTTGGTATAATGAATCATTTCCTTATAATCATACAATGGTTGATAATTTTTATAATATGAAGAAACTTATTAAAAGTCTTGGTTTTCCAGTTGAAAATTTTGATTATTGTAATTTAGGATGTATGTTGTTTTGGGGAGATAATGTGGAATTACAAGAATACAAATTTTATGGTCAATTTAGGTTCAAACCTAGAAAGCGTACTATGAAACAGAAATTATTACCCTAAAAGTGGATGTGTTATTTCCCACTAAATTTGAGACTTCAAAGACTGTATGCCTCTGATGTTATTGCATCTTATATCGCTAAATCCGAGACTTTAAAGACTGTATGCCTTTGATGTTACTACATCTCATATGAGATGGCATAACGAACATGAATAGGAAGGTGAAATAATGAGCCATCCATCGGATGCCCTTGTATGGAAACATTTCAATAACACCCATTCTGAGTTTGTAGCTAAAAGTTGAAATGTTAGATTGGGATTGTCGATAGATAGATTCCAACCTTTTGGTCAATCAGGCCAATAATATTCATTATGACCAATCATAATTATTTCTTATAATTTCCCTCCATAGATGTGTATGAATGAGACATATATGTTCTTGACGGTGATTATGTCAGGGCCTACAAATTTAGAGCGTAAAATTGTTGTATTCTTACAACCATTGGTATTTGAATTGCATCATCTTTGAAAATTTGGTATGGAGACATATGATGTGTCTCTTAAACAAAATTTTTTGTTGAGATCAACTTTGATTTGGACTATTAGTGATTTCCCTGCGTATGTTATGTTGTCTGGATGGAGCACAGTAGGAAATTTGGCTTGTCCTTACTGTGAAAATGATTCTGATGCATTTTATCTTCCTAACGGGGCTAAAACATCTTAGTTTGACAACCACTGTAAATTTCTTCCTCTAGATTATCCATTTATATGCAATAAACAAAAGTTCATTAATAATAGGATTGTACAAACAACAGAAGTTCATTAAGAATAGGATGATACAAGTAGGAGATTGATGAATTAAGGTTGCTGAAAGTTACAGAACTTGAAGCTGAATAAGTTAATAGAAGCATTAGTAAAAACTTTGGTTAGAGAAAATGAAGTATCTCTTGGGATTTTCCATATTGGAAAACTAATTTGATACGTCATAATCTAGATATAATGCATATTGAAAAAATATTTTTGACAATTTGTTCAACATCATAATGAATATTGAAGAGAGGACAAAGGACAATGCAAAGTCATTAGCTAATTTGAAACTTTTTTATAGAAGGAATGAGTTCGATAAATATCTTTGCACCTGTAAATATCTGAAAGCATGTTACACTTTGGATAAAAAAAAGAAAATTTTGTGTGAATGGTTGAAAAATATAAAGTTTCCTGATGGTTATGTTTCAAACTTGGAAAGATGTGTGGACATGAAGAAGTACAAATTATTTGGGATGAAAAGTCATGATTGCCATGTGTTTATGCAAAGGATAATTCCAATTGCATTTTAGGAGTTCTACCAAATAAGGTTTAGGAAGCTATCAGAATTAAGTTTATTTTTAAAAAAACTTAACATCATTTAAAATAAAGTTGCTTGAAATGGAAAAACTAGAAAGGGATATTCAGTTGACTTGTGTAAATTAGGAGGGATTTTTCCTCCAAGCTTCTTTGACTATATGGAGCATCTACCCGTACATTTAGCACACGAGGCTAAACTTGCTGGTTCAGTTCAACATCGATGGATGTATCCGTTTGAGAGGTAATTATAGTTAATATTTAAATAAAATTTATAACATGTTTTAATTATAGAATTGTAACTATTTATAATGTAGGTATTTGCATCACTTGAAGAAAAATGTTAAAAACAAGGCTAAAGTTGAAGGTTCGATATGTAATGCTTATTTAGTGGAGGAAGCACGTACATTTTATTCATATTATTTTGAGCCACATGTGCACATAAGAGAAAGAAAAGTTCCTCGTAATGACGATGAGAGAGAAATGGGTAATGTTGATGGTAACATATCCATTTTCACGTATCCTGGATGAACATATGGACGGTCAACAAGAAGAATGTTAACAGAAGAAGAAATAGAGGCTGCCTATGGTTACATTTTATTGAATTGTCAAAAAGTTCAACCTTTCGTGCAGTAAGTTTAAGTCGATTTTGAAATTGATTATTTCTCAATTCAAAGTTAGTGTTGTTCATAACTAAAATACATAATAATGCTTTTAGATTATAAGAGAAATAGTTATGTGAACTAATGCCCAAAAAAACACAGGATGATATCAATAAAGAAGTTGAAAGACATGTTCATCGATGGCTCGAGAAATATGTAAGTTTTCACTTACAATATTTAAAATGGTTGAATTATCATATCAAAGTGTTTAAATGACATTATACTATTTAATATGACAATTTTTTTTATGTAGGCCTCAAAAAACCCAACAGGGATCAAGTTCATATTTGATCTTGTGAAAGGACCTTTAAGAATTGTTAAATCGTAGTCGTAGTATTTTGTTAATGGACACAAATTTCATACAAAATATCTTGGTCATAATATGACAATAGTAAATGATAGAGTTTGCATACAGGGAGAATTTATAGATTATTATGGTAAAATTATTGAGATACTTGAAATTGAATACCTTACATTACTAATAAAACAAAGTGTGATATTTAAGTGTGAATGGTTTGATCCAAATCCTAATGTTGGAATGAAAGTGCACAACCGATACAATCAAGTTGAAATCAACCAGCGAAGAAGATTTAGACAATTTGAACCTTTCATATTGAGGATCCAAGCGATCCAGGTGTATTATGTCCCTTTTCCCAGCTTATGACGAGATAAGTAAGATTAATTGGTCATTTGCAAAGTAAAACCTAGAGGTGTTTTTGAATTACATAGAAAAGAAGAAAAATAAGAGAATTGAAATTCAAGCATTTCAAAAAGATGTTTATAAAATAAGTGCATGTGTAATATATGAAGAGAATGAACCTTTGAACGATCCAAATAATGAATATGTTGAAATTTCATCTGCAGAGGATGAGGAGGGCGAGAGATCTGAATGGAAGCCTGAGTTTGATTCTAATTCTTCAGAAAAAGAAGATGATGATGATTTTGATTTATAGTTAATTGATGATAGCGATTATTTTGTGTTTGTAATAGAATATTATATGAATAAATCTATCATTGC
>JAOQMR010000006.1:17251623-17263154 GCA_027563865.1 Erythroxylum pelleterianum | reverse complement strand
ACTTCCTCTATCGTTTAGACTTTAGATAACTTCCTTTATAACCAACAAAGTCGGCGTGGATATATATATATATATATATATATATTATATGATTAATATATATATATATATATGTTTTTTTTTAAATCTTGGGCACTGGGCCCCAAATGCCTCCGTCACTGCCTAGGGTTACCCTAACTGGAAAGTTTATATAAGGGAAAGAGATCTAACCCTAAAAGGGCGCTTCAGTTTTTGCAACATTTGGAAAGCTTCAAAAAGAAAGCGAAAGAAGAGAGAGAAGAAGAAGAGGAAGAAGAGGAGAAGAAGCGAGTCTTCCGACGCTACTAACTTCCTAGATAAGTGGGTCTCCCAACACTACTACCTTCTGGATTATCCGATCCAAGTTCTTCTCCTTTCTGTTTTCAATTTTGTTCATTCATTGTATAAGATTGAAATGAATTGTATGATAATGAATTTTGGATTGTTGATGATATTCTAACTCTTCCTTCGGGATTTTACGTGGATTTAATCTTAATATAGTCGTTTTCGTGTTTTATTGATTGGGTGTTGTGATTAATTGCGTTACTTGCATACTTCGGTAATAAACTGAGAGGGTGAACTAGATAAAAATGATTGGATTTGGTTAATGAGAATTAGGCGATCCAATAGACCACGTGATTAATCATATCGGTTATTGTGTAGAGAGAGATCTTGTGTGAGACTCGGTAGTTTATTAGAGGGCTTAAGATCTAATTAGGTTTGTGGGACTTTTGTTAATTTAGAGATTGCAATTTCTATAATTCAGTTAGGGTTTATGATTTAGAATTTAATAGTTATAATTCAAGAGAGAGTAGTCAACTTTACGATAGTCTAAAAATGATACCCCATTAACGCATAAATGGCTAGATTAGCTTTAATGGTAGGAAAATCTCCTCTCTCGTAGCTTGGTAATTTCTCTTAAGTGATTTTCATTATGACGTGTGTGTTGTTAAATTTCCCTTATTTGTGTCTTAATTTTCCAAATTAAATTCCTACAAATCAAATTCTCAAATTCAAGTTTTTTTGCATTTTTTATTTTATTAAGTTTCTAGCCTTAGATATCTAGAATTAGATTAGTTCACCTTGCTTATAGGATGGACCCTTCACTTGCTACAATTCACAAGCCGTGCTCTTGTGGTAATGAAGGCTATAAATTGTAAGACTCAACACCTTCGATCACTATCAACAACAAATGTGGTTTACAACAAGCTTTTTCTTACATTTTTATGGTAATAATCAAACAATGGAAAAAAAAAACAATACAGCTGTTCTTTTGTACACTTATCAAACAGCTGGGATTAAGCTTTTCTTTGAGCTTCCAGAAGCTGGGTACAAAAACACACAACAGACAAATTAAGAAGTGGTCGCAGAAATTACACTCCATGAACTTGGTGAGCAGAATTTTATGTTTTATTTTGTTGCTCTAAACAGATGGCTTCCAAGGGTCACAGTTGGAGTTCCTTCCCCCATAACAACTGTCACGCTCATCTCTTTCTCAAGTATCTGGTCAAGTTCCATTACCACGTAACTAGTGGCAGGTCGTCTCTCACTCGATGGTTCCAGACATCTGATTATCAATTGTATGAATCCTTCCATACCTTCAGCTGTAAAGCTGTTCCCCACCCTTTGATCAATAATGGTGGAAAATTGGCTATAGTCCTCAGTACTTTGCACCTTTATAAGAAACAGAAGATAATTCAGTACTGAAACAGACCATAATTTAAGCAGCCACTTTTATACTCTGCAACATATTGCAAAAAATGAAGCAGCCACTTATATATTCTGCAGCATATTGCAAATAAATGAAGCAGAAACATCACAGTCAAAAGCAAGTAAATAGTTATAACAAGCACTTGTCTTTACCATGCTTGGTGAGATTAAGTTGATATCACATCTTTATCAGTTTTCTTTAGCAAATTTAAGTGTAATAAATAGCAGCAATCAAATTGCTAGACAAGAGCATAGAAGGGCATATAGTTAAGTGTGGAGTATTGCAATATGACCTGCAACATACCCATTCAACAAGGTCCTGGCTAGAGTCCAATATTGGCGATCCTGATGCTTCCCTCCCACTGAATAACTCCAGAAGGAATACACCAAAACTAAATACATCGCTCTTTTCAGAAAATCGTCTGAATTCTTTCACCCTGTATACAACCAATTTCAATTGAGGTGGGTAAATAAACTACGTCATAACAGCAAACACAACACGAAAGATTCACTAGTACTCTGGGGCAAGAAATATATCATCTGCAGTCACTTGTAATGATGAGCCGGCAATATCAACTCTTCCCAAGAAATTACGCAGTCCTGCATCTGCAACTTTAGCTATGAAGTTTTCATCTACAAGAACATTGGACGTTTTGAAATCCTTGTGTATTAAACGAGGACTTAAAGAGTGAAGATGAGCCAATCCTGCACAGAATAGAATACATAAGGTGGCATATTCGCTTCAACCCTTTTACAAGAGACGAACCTTCTAATTTATTTCAAGTTTTCAGCAAACTTTCAAAATTATACTACAAAACCAGTGTCCTCATTCCAAATTAGTTTTGACTTTGCGGTTGCACCAGATGGTATCCAAGGAAAAGAAAAACTGATACCAGAATGCTCACTGATTTTGCAGAGGATCACCTTTAGCAGCCCCTAGAGCTATTGAAAGTCTATGCTTGAACTCCAGCTTGCCATCTGAAACATGACTAGGTCCTGGAAAACAATCCCAAGGACTTTTAGAATGCAATGAAATCTAATAATGGTTACATAGGCGGACAAATCATTACGTAGTTCAGTAGATGATCCGAGAAAGAAAATGCAGCCCATATATTATCAACATATGCGACTCTATATGAGCTAAAATCATCAAAGAAGTAAATATTAGTGATTGGTAAGAGAGTTACCATACAAGTGATTGGAAACACTTCCACTAGGTATATACTCGTATATGAGAAACTGCTGATTGTTATCCTGGCAGTACCCCAAGAGAGTTACAAGATTTCGATGCTGAATGGGTGAGAGGTAGCGTACCTATTAAGTATAATTTCAGTACAATTACATCAAACTATGGAGAATGGAACAGTAAGATCCATCTATAATAAGGCACACAACAAAAACACACGCACAAACACACACGTGCGCACACACACATACACACATATGTATAAATATAAGACAAACTTTGCCAGTCTTTTAAAATGAGCTGAGCTGGAGTTAATCTAAGGTGTAATCCACCCATTGAAAGAAGAGCTTTTGCGTACACTGTCAAACCATTCATGTGGGAAAATTCTTATCCTATGCAAGTATTCTGATCTATGCGGAATTACCTCATCAACAAATTCCTGACTTGGTACTCCAGATCGCTTCTTAATGGCTACAAGCATGCCATCATTAAGCAAACCCTTATATACCTCCCCAAATTTTCCTATCCCAATCAGATTTTTGTCACTAAAATTCTTTGTGGCTAGAGATAATTCTTCCATGTCAAAACGCCTTGCTTCTTGAAATGATAACTCAACCCCAACAGGTCTTCCTGCTGTACATCATCATAGAAAATCATGAGCTGATTATTGTTTGGACTTGCTTGCCCCTTAAACCCAGCTGGATGTACATAATGCAAAAGGTACCTTGAACAGACCGATCAGAAGATCCTGTCTCAGAAGTTCTTGAAACACTGTTTTTGTGATATAGGAAAAGCCATATAACAATAATTATCCCCACCAATGCCACGACTCCTGCAGCACCTCCAAATATGGCTGCAAGAGTCCTTGACATCTGGCTTGGGAAACAATAAAACTACGTGGAAATTTATTTCTGTAGTATGGGATAAGACATTGAATCTGCAGCACAAATAAGCATACAAAACATATTAGGGAAAACACATTTCAAAAATATATATATATATATATATATATATATTTGCGACAACAAAATCATTAAAAAAAACAGAAATATGTGCAGAAAAAGCAACATCCGTTTTAATCCATATTAGGAGTTTAGGACGGACGACAACAGTACAGGAGTCGATAATCTTTCAGTATCATCGATATTCCATAATGATTGTTTATGAGAGCCATCCAGTTCTTGTGGGAAGTCAATCAGAAACAAAATGGTAATTTGTAACGAGTGAACAGCTCCAAGAAGTTTCAAACGTAATATAACAAAGTCTGCTGAAAAGCCTTCTCCACTATAGATGCATGAGAAATGTCAACATCAAATTCACTAAGAAGACATGTGAATCCAACAAATACCACCGGAATACAGACAATGTTTCTGAGTTCAGACATTGGAAAAATGCAGAGGAGGAAAAGCAAAAGGAGAAATAAAAGGAATAAAAAATTCATCAAACCTGTATTCTCTGAGGAAAGATGAAGCCAGATCCGCAGAAACCTCAGCTCCATCTGCCAACGGCAGATTGAGTCGGTACCCCGGTACCAAGATCAACAAAAGTAATCGTTACCCACATTCCCACATTGAATATGAAATCCCCTACCCCTCTCAACTTTCAACAATAGCTGTGAAAGACACCTGCCAATGGCAAATTACTAAAAAGCAATGAAAGCCCAGTACTGATCGAGGACAATTCTTGAAGCTGCAAGTGTCAACAATAAAAGCAGGTGCAAATCAGGAACGATGACGCAGAGGAGCTCGGGAAGCAGCTGAAACAATTGCAAGTAATGAATGAATGAAATCAATTTCCTGGTTGTACTTTAGAACAAATAAATTCGGGAATCATCGTTAGATACAGCAATGCCGACAGAAAGTGACCTCACGCCGAAAACACTATTCCTCTTACAATACTCCTCCCACCACCTACAACACCATCCTTAAAACTTAATAAACCATTTTCCACCATTCTAACCCACTGATGTTTTTTCGCATGCAGACCCCCCAAAAAGAGACTCAAGTAATCAAATTAATTAAATAAAAACCTTAACCTTAAAGCATCCTTTTTTTTAATTTTAATTTTTGTACTCGTTTGATGTTTGCCGGCGAAGAAATACCCCTTTTACAGAGGAAAAGAAGAAGTTGGGATTTTTAAGACGGAACAAGCATATCAAGATGACGGTGATGACGATGGCGATGATGATAGCGTGAATGATGAAGCAGAGAGAGAGAGAGGGGCTATTATAAGAAAAAATTTTGTGTGGGCCGTAGACCAGTATAATTGTTGTCTGCGACTGCAAGTTGGAAAGCTGAGTTTATTTCTGCATCCTGCCCATTGTACAGAGCATCTTGGCTCTAACAAATCCAAACTATTCAATGTCTTTAACAAACATATAACCTCGTCGTATACAAAATCACCGTACAAGGTCACCTACGAAAAATCATTTATTTTGCTGTACAAGAACGTGTATAATACTGAAAACGAGAAAAAGTCGTCAGCAAGAAGAGATTCAAAGCTGTGGGGTTGTTATCCCCCACCAGCCAGCTATGTTGACATTACTCCTACTATCTCATCTAATACAAAACCACTGCCAATAAATAGTAATACATTTATACTAACCAAATACAAATCACTACTCTTTCTTTTCAATAAAAATTATTTATTTATGTTCATACCTGAAAGCTTTCACGTGAACACGTTGGATTCTTCTTGTCACTCTTTGCTGTTTTTGTTTTCGTATATATACGATGATGATAATGATTATCGACCAACTCAGAAATGGCCAAAAGCTAGGTGCTTTGTTGATGGCTTCTTGACTGCATGTTCTAAGAGTGGAAGATGCTGACAGGAGGAGTTGCAATGTAATACTTTATAGTTTTCGTCGTACTACAAAACCAAATGTTACTAAAAAAAAAAAACACAGCCATGTTAACGGTCCCTTTTTATTTATATATTGAGTGTAAGCAAAAATAAAGATGGAAATGATTGATTTAAGAAGGAAAGACTCGATCTGTATATATTAAAAAAGCATGGCAGAGCGGGGATTGATAATGCAATTGCGGTGGGAGCAAGTCTGCAAATGTCAACGTCCCTTAGAATTTATAGCGACAATGAGTGATTCCAGTCTTTTCAGTTTTTGTTAGTCTGACTCAGGGATTGAAATGGATTTACTTTTACAGCGGAGATTGAGAGAGGGTCGTTCGTGGTAATTAGGATTCCTAGCAGAGCTCTCACTTTCATTTCGTCGGTAACACAAAACATTTGACGGTGTCCCCCAATTCCGATGTCCAGTTGTCTTGTCCAGTCCAGCTGTCATGTATGTTTTCATACTACACTATCCATCCATCTGGCTAATGGGCCAAGAAGTAGTGGAATCCAATACAAAATTGAAGTTAAAAAAAAAAAACCAGAATGTTGAAAGAATAGTTAGAATAAAGAGAGGCACCTAAATAAAAAAATATAATATGCTTCTTCTTGTTCTGTAGTGAGGTGCCGTTAAGTTCGATAAAGACCATCAAGAGCCGGATTTAACAAAACTTAGGTCTACTGCTACCCAATTGGTCAAATATTAAGTCGCAAGACTCTTTTGCCACATTATTTGTTGTGGTGATTACCCGGGGTTGGTGTTGGGCTGAGTTCATGACGGTGTCATGCGATAAGATTCTCTGTCAAATTTTATGGTCTCTTATTATATTCAATGAATCTCAGTTATTCATTTATACGAGTCCTACGTTTAAGTAGGATGGGGCAAGGGAATTGAGAACTTTATGAGCATTATAATTCAGTAAGTTATCATATTATAAAAATTTGTCGACGAGTCTTTTAGACCTTTTAACTCATAAATACATAAATTATAGTAAAAAATACGCTTATTTTACATAAATAAACATCTAATTAAAATATTTATCCACTTGAACTTATAATTTAGTAATCTTAGGCATAAAAGAACAACTAATATGGTCCATTTTTAGGATCATAAGCTTTTAGTTCATAAGAACACTTTAGTCGTTCGGTTCTATTTTGATTTTCACTTGCGCTTGTTTTGGTTAATAACGTCAATATAATTATAATTTTATTATTGATAATAATTGCATATTAGATAAAACTTAAATATTTATTTTAATATTTTATACACATAATTATTTTATTTATTAAAATAAATAATTTAAAAATTAATATTTATTTTAAATATACTTTAGTTATTAAATCAAATTTTATTTGAAATTTATATATTTTGAAGATATTTTAAATGTAATTATATTATTGATAATTAATAAATTTAATTACAAAAATTAAATAAAATTATAAGTAAAATTAAATTATTCTTAAATTTAATTAATTAAGTAATTATATAACATTAAAATAAAATATTCTTAATTATTATTAAATTAATATATTAAATAATATATATTTAGTTAATAATAAATCAGATTGGGGAAAAAATAGAAACAAAAAACAAAACACCACTTTTTATGGTTTTCATAACTTTTGAAAACTAGAAGAAATCAAAACAAAAAATAGAAACTAATAACTCAAACAAGCAAAATTTTTTTTACTGAATTTAAAAACAAAAACATAAAATCAAAAATAAAAATAGAAAACAAATAGACCTTTAATACTCCAACAGCCACACCAGTCGAAACAAGCATAAAGTTAAGAAGTGATTCAGACAGAAAATCTATAGACCCAATATTATTCAAGAGTTTGGTTGGAAATTTAAGGTATCTGACCTATGCTCGCATATAGCTGCCCGAAGTGCCCACTACCCAAGCCTGGTCTCCCGACGGTGTCGATCATGGGGACAAGGCTAAAATCAGCGAGTTTTTTATGAGAAACTGACAAACCGTGACCGAATGGGGCCAGCCTGGTCTCCCGATGATGTCGATCATAAGGGCAAGGCTTTAATCGGCAATTTTTTGCTGAGAAACCGACAATCTGTGACCGACATGGGCTTATTTCCACATGACATAAAAGTTTTATAAAAAATCAAATCCTAATAAATACATATGTCCACGTATTTATAGATATGTATAATTTCAATCTTAAACTCTAAGAAGGAAATGAGATCATATTCTAATAAAAATGTTTTGAAAGGGATGAGAAGAAAATTCTCTTTATGTTCACTCTTCAAAAGGAAGGAGTATTTCCCACATTTTGCTTAGTCTAGTTTCTTTCTCTTTTTGGGAAGGGAACCATATGCCATCCTTGTCTCCTCTCCAATATCTAGTTACATATTTATTACATATTCTTCCTCGTTAGAGCTTGCTCCCCTCTTTACCTATGCCTTTGTCCCAAATCTCTTTTATTATTGGTCCTTTATCATAGATTGAGCCCTAAGCTTTTACAAACTCTATCCTATCCACCTTCATTCAACTTTCCACTTTACCTTCCAAAAGAGATGTTATTGTATCTCCTTACCTCAAGAAAATATGGAGCCAAGTGGTTAGAGATCTCATCTCACTTGAAAAAAAAACATATTACTCCCTCCTCTTATTGATTCCTTGAGTGAGAGCCATAAAGTTATCTCCCTATCCATTAAAATGCTAAGTAAGGAGAAAAGAAATGGTCTAGCATTTTGGTGGGATTCTTTATCAAGAAACTTATGGCCTTTCTTATTATGCAAAGATGGACTTTTAACAATTGAAGAAATCTGTTCTTTATAAAATGGTCATTAAGGGAGAGGAGGTTTTTCTTCTTTAAGCTTATAGAAGAGCACAATGTCCACAAAATTATTGGATAGAACCCTAACATATCCATGAGAAACCTTTGTTTTTAGTGAAATGGAGAGCTATCTTAGACTTAAAAAGTGGTTAAGATGAAGCATATATTGATTTGAGTGAAGATTTATAGCCTCCCATTAGAAGATTTATAGCCTCCCATTAGAATTTTAGTCTACTAAAAGATTAAGCTTCAATACAAGTTTAATATGGAAACCCCTTTGTCTGAATGAGAACACTACTAAGTTAAAAAGAGTAGGCTTTTCCAAGACCTGTATTGAAATTAATGTTTTTTCTTAACTTCCTAAAGCTTTTAGTATTATAAGGTGAAATAAAAATGAGGAACACATGAAGACCAAATAATGGTGAGCTACTAATGGAAAACATCCTAAGTGAAAGAGAAAAAAGTACAGAGAGCCACTAAAAAGACTTTTCAAATGGGACTATCAGAGGAACTCCAACTTTAAGAAGATGCACCAACTTAGAAATAAGCTCTTCATATGTAAGATAAAGGTAAAAGAACAAATAGGAAATCCCATAATAATATAACTTCACCCACTCACTCAAGAAAAAGTCAGTAAAGGGAGACTTTTAGGAGCAAACCTCAGTTTAGGTTGAGATTCTTACAAATGACATTAACCTGAGGGAATCTACTCTTAGTAACTTTATTATTACTCTCACAAAAAGAAAACTTGGTAGGAAATCTAAAAAGATGAGGCCTCTAGCCTCAACTTCATCCTCATAATCCTTGGTTGAAATGTTAAGGGAATGAATTACCTTAAAAAGAAGAACATGATTCATGATTATCTACTCTTTAATAAGTTTTAATTAATTATTTTTTTAATAACTAAAGTTAAGGAGAACAAGCTGCATTCTATCAAACGGTTACTCAGCAAGAATTGGATGATTCTTTCCAACCACTAACCTTGCCATTATAGGAGAATCATACTTATGTACAATCATTATAGAGTGTCTATTATCCAAGCTACAAGCTCTGATCAATTTAGGCACCTAGTAACATCATTAGGGTTACATTTATAAATGGTGCAGCTATGAGTTTCAAATGAAATTAATATAGAGAGATTTGTCTAACCTTAACCCTAATGTGAATTGCCCATGTTTGCTGTTAGGAGAATTTAACACCTCTTTATTCTCTTAAGAGGATAAGGATGACAAGCTTAGTCATAAGAATAGAAATTAATATTTTAAAGATTGCCTTATTGGTATAGAGTTAACAAAATTAGATATGATGAAGCTTTCTATACTTGGAGTAATAAAAAAAAGGCAAGTGTTTCATTAGGAAAAAATTTATATATTCCTTGATTAACCATCTTTGACTCTAAAAGTATCGCACATTTCCATAATTCTTGATGGTCTAGTCTCTTCTTTGCTACATTCAAGTTAAGCACTATATTAGGTAAAATTCATTTGCCCTTTAAATTTGATAGCCTTCTCACTAATTTGAATGGTTTTGAAGAAGCAATTATAAGAGGTCTGAACAACAAAGTAGAAGGCTTTAAATCTTATAAATGTGTAAGTAGGCTCAAACTTGTAAAGGTTAAATTAAAGAAACCTTCTTTTGAAAAAGAACATTGATTCAACTATTTCTAAGGCTAGGGAAGAACTTGGTAAGATTTAGGACCAAGGACTTAAAAACTATTAATCTTTATTAAGACAAAGATGAAAAGCCAATTGGTTAAGAGATGGAGATAGAAACTCTAGAATTTTCTTGAATTCCATTATAAGTAAGAGTAATTCTAATATAATAAGCTCATTGTGGTTTTTCGATAATCTGCAAGTGTACGAGTCGTTCGCGTAGTACCTAAGGTGTCGATCCCACGAGAAAGGATAATCTAGTCCTAAAATATAAGGTCAACACAATTCGCAGAAATTCAAAAGATAGCAAAAGTAAAATAAGAATTCAATTCAATCAAGCAATTCAATCCAAGCATTAATTACGAAAATATTAACAATTTAGATATTGCAACACACTTAAGAACTAAACTAATAAAACTATCAATTGAGAGAAATAAGAATTTACCTATCTTTAATGCTAACCTAATTGATTATGACTTATCGGATTATTGGTTTTAGACGATCCTAGGGTTAATTTTGAGTTATAACTATTAACCCTAAATTATAAACCCTAATCAGATTATAAGAAATTGCAATTTCTCAATTAACAACCTATCCAAAACCCTAATTAGATCTGAAGTTGTCCAATAGACTATCGGGAGCTTATGCAAGATCTCTCTTCATATAATTACCGATTTGATTAATTTCTCGTCCTTATTAAATCACTTAATGCTCGTTAGCCAAATTTAATAATTTTTCATTCGGTTCACCCTCTCAGTTTATTACCGAATTATGCAATCACAGAAATCAATCAGAATAAATCCAGAAAACATAAAAACAATCAGATTGCATTAAATCAAAGATTAAAAAAAAACCCAAAGGTGAGTTTAGAACATCTCAACATTCATAAACTCTATCATCAAACAAATATTTCCAATTCTATACAATAATAAAAATGGAAAATAATAGGAAAACGATCGTGGATGGAGACAGGAGGTAATGATGTCGGAAACTCCTGATCTGGGAAGTACGTCAATGTCGGCTTCTTCTCCACTTCTCTCTTCCTTCTTCTTTTTCTCAATCTCTCAACATTTCTCTCTAGGATTTCTCTCCAAAAGTGGTTGATACAAAAGCTCTCCCTTTTTGTTCTTCTTGTTCTATTTATGTTCGTTTGTGTTTAGGGTTGAACTAGAGTTTTTTGGAGTCTGAAAGGTCCAAAAAATCCCTTAAAATGCGAAGTTTAGGAGTGGTTGCACGTCTGCCCTGTAACGCCCCAAAGTAGGGGTTAGAATATTAACGACATTTAGTACGAAATATGCTTACTATTGGAATATGTATTA